>VUQK01040747.1:4373-17628 GCA_015106715.1 Bujurquina vittata
GGTACTGACTGAGAGTCAGAAACATTTTAGATTTGTAAAACTGCAGCAACCACTTCCAGCTCTGATTCATGAAGCGAATGCATGAATCAATCCAAGATTAGGGAACTCCAAAGCAATAATCCGCAACATGGTAAATGTTGGAGGAAATGTGGTTGCGCATCAGCTGGCCATTTCCACATTTTTTTGGGATTGTCCTAAGATTCCCCCCTATTGGACACAAGTGATTAAGACCATTAAACTGATCACCGGACTAGAACTGGAGGATAGCTTCACCGTATTTTATCTTGGCACTAATCCAAGATAAAATAACAATAACAGGACAGATACCTTTTACAAATATTACAGGCAACCAGCAAAAAGGCCATAACAAGAAAATGGTTAAAGGAGGAAGTACCAACTGGAACGGATGGACCTGATTCATGAACTTTATGTAATGGAGCGACTGACTTTTTCCCTGAGAGATTCTACAGAAGAATGTGAACAATACTGGGAAAAATGGAAATGTTTTGTTGACAGTTAATCCCCCAGCATAAAAGTTGAACCTTGGGTTAAATATTTCTAATTCTCTGTAAGACCTTTAAAAAAAGTTAGAAGGCTATCCTTAGAGTGTTTGATAAGTCTATGTTGGTCCCCCCCCCTCCCCTTTTTAGTTTGTTTTTTTAATTGTTCATTTGTATTCAACCTGGAAATTTTTTTAATAAAGATAAAATTAAATTAAAATTTAAAAAAAAGAAACATTTTAGAAGTGCACCGAGATGCCCCGCGGCCCAAAGTTACATCGTGGACTCATTTACAAAATCAGATCATCCAAAAAATGAAACAACCAGATCTGTTGCAGCAACACGCCCAGCCAGGAGGAGAACCCAGTGGTGATCCAGAACCCGCTCATTTGGTCTGGGAATGCCTCCGATATCCCAGGAGGAACTGGAAGTGTGGCTGAGAGTATCTGGAGTACCTGCCTCGCCTTTCTTCCACCACCATAAGCAGAAGATAATGGATGATGGATGGCTGGATGGACAGATCGGCGGGTGGATGATGGAAGGACGATGAATGGATGGATGGATGATGCAGCAATGTGTTTAGTTTCTCCCGATGGTTTCAGAAGGTCTGAACTGTAACTGTACTTGTAATTTTGTTTTAAAATGTGGTTCCATTTTTTGAGAATTAAATTTTTCTTTCTTAAAATGTTCTATTTTTATATTGTTTTTACTAATCTGCTTTATTTTGCTGTAAAGTGTCCATCTTTTCTAAATATTAAAATTGGATGGATTCATATTGGCATTTTATTTGAGTTTTTTTTCACTTATTTTAAAATGTTATGAGTACATTTTATTTTTTGCCTCTGCACAGTCCACCTGTTTGCACAATAAAAGCTCTGCTATAACACAGAACTTTACAAACAAAACTTTGCCTTAAGACATTTCCTGGTAGAAAAGTTGGTCTATTGATTAAAATAATTGATCAACTGATTATTGATGTGTTGATGAATCGGCGCCACCTGCTGTTTATCCCGCAGACATAAATTCATCTTTTTATGTGGAGCAGTTTCCATGCAGCTGAAACTCGAGCTTCCCTGAAGCAGACGGTGTCTGGACGGTGGCAGCTGTTGCTCCCACACCTGGAGACATGCTTCAGTGTTTCTGGCCAATCGGGTCACTGATGAAGTCAGCAGATATTCTTCCAGCTGTTTTTGTTCTGATGCAGAAACCTTTTTGACCGCGACTTGTTTTTCTTTTCCATTTTGTTTGCTGACAAACCTTCAGTTCAAACCAACTTTATTCGTCCAGCACGGAACGGCTGAAAGAGGAACGATGAGCTGATGGCGCTCCAGCGGGTTTGATCACAACAGGAAAACAGCAGATCTGGTTTTTTGTTTGGTGAAAACAAAATGCAGTTAAAAATATTTATTTTGTATCTAGGCAAACAAACTAATGAATCAATGGATCATTTTAAAAACTTACCAAACTTTGATGCAATTTTTTTTCTCTTCATAATTCAAAGTAAATCGTGAGAAAAAGGAATACAATACAAAACATTTGTAATAAAAACAATGTGGAAAAAAATGTAAATTGTGAGTAAAAAGTAAAACTTAAACTTTATTATGGCTCATTAAATGCACTGAATATTTCAATGATATTTTTACCACTTTGCTTTTCGTCTTCATTTTTCTGGCACCATTCCAACCTGAAACCAGAGCCAGGATCCAGGACGTACCTGAAAAACCCGCAGACAGTGACACGCATGCATGACACACAAAATCAAAATATTTAACCCAGAATAAAATCAGAGTAGAAAACTCCATGTTCAGGCTCGTGCGGTGTCCCGTGTCCTGTTGCTGACTGTGGAATATTTAGCAGTGAGGAACTTTCAGGACTGGACTTATTGCACAGGTATCATCCTATCACGGTACCACGCTGGAACTCACCGAGCTCCTGAGAGCGACCCATTCTTTCACTGATGGTTGTAGAAGCAGTCTGCATGCTGAGGTGCTGGTTTATACACCTGTGGAAGAGACTGGAACACCTGGATTCAATGATCTGGATGGTGAGGGAATACAGTGTATCTTATTAACGGGGTCAGTCCAATCGCAGCTCAGCTTTGATTACCTGATTAGCTTTAATCAGGACGGTTTCCTGCTCAGACGCTTCCTCCCTGCTCGCTCCACGCTCAGGGCAGAAAAAGCAGCGGATGCTGAAAGTTTCTGCTCAGGTCACACAGAAAAAAACAAAATGATTCCAAAAAGGAATCTCCACAGAGCAGGCTTATAATAGCTTTGGATTTTACATTATAGTTTAGTTTTAGTTCGTTTTTTTCCTTCTAATTCAGCTAGTTTTCATTTGTTTTCAGAGCGGTTTTGCTCGTTTTTATTTTTGGTTTCTTGATTAGTTTTAATTAGTTTCAGTATTAGTTTTAGTATTTTCACACTTAATCAGGTGCAACGTTCAAGGCACAAAACTGAGTAATGTGTAATGAAAACTCGACAAAAAATACCCTTTAAAGAAATATATTCAACAACCAACTGTTCAGCAGAACTACGTGCTAAATGTACAATAAACTCTACAATAAACATCATCCATGCAGCAGATCAACAACACCTACATGTGGTGTTTGACAAAAACTCTTTGAAGGAGTCAAAGGTCAAATCCAGCTGCATCCTGATGCTGAAGCTGCTTCTGTGTTGGAGCTAGCTTGGACTCTCAGGGTCTTTGCGGCCTCTGTACACAACCTACGGAAGTGTCCCACCTCATGTTTGCATTCATGCTTGTGTAGCTGGATTGTGTGCGTTATTTACCTTGTGGTCGTGCTGGTGTTGTATATGCGGTGCCGGCTGGGACGTCCGTTCCGATACTTTCAGCAGTCTCCCTCCAGGAATTCGCTGACGTTTTGATTATTATTCCTGATTGTTATTCTCTCACTGATAAAACAGCCGGTGAAAAGTAGCCAGAAACGCACAAGGACTGACCAGGTGAATCACAACATTGTGGGCTGTCGGGACCTGACAAGTAGTCACGTTTCTCCAGAGGTGCAGTCAGGTTAGCTCGTAGGATCAGAGCGGTTTGTGTAGCTGCTTTGTGTGCCTCTCAGGTGGACTTTGGTGTTTTTTCCTGAGAAGTGTTCGGCACATTTTCATCATCCACAACAACACACTGGCTTCTATCAGTGCTATCGCAGTCAAAGGGACTCCCATGTGGGACTCTGCTGCTTCTCTGCAGGCCGCTGCCATTACTTTATGGACCAGCACGTGCACGCGCACGCACATAGTTGCCCGATGGCGCCCCCGGCTTAAACTCGGAGAGTGGAAAAAAGGATTTCATATCAATCCACAAGGACTTGAAAAAAAGACAAACAAGAAGATGAAAGTTTATCTATAATTTCAGTTAGTTTCAGTTTTCTAAACTCACAATACACTTTTAGTTCATTATCGTTTTTTCCTTTTAATTATAGTTATTTTTTTCAATTTCAGTTTTCATTTCGTTAACTAGAACAACCCTGATGCAGAGGCGCACTTCCTGTTCATGATCGATGCAGATTCAGACTGACTGCTACACAGTCAGGCACAGAGGGAATCTGGAGGTGTTGTCACTTATTGTAGGCTCTTTAACTTACAATACAAAGCACCTTGAGATGACTGTTATTTGGTTCTATATTTAAATACATTTAATTGTCTGAGCTGCACAAAGATCTCCAGCATCATCGGTCATGCAGCTGGAGTTTTCCTTCTTTCACTGTGACTGTTTCACATCTACGATATGCCAACATGTTTATTAGGTAGCACCTGTACAACTTTCCTCTGACCTGCTAATTTATCCATGAGCTCCACAAAAGACAAACCTCAAAAGTTTTTAGTTATAGACTATCCCTGACAGAAGCTTTACCTGAGACAGGTGAGCCACCACAGGGTCACAAGCTTCGGTTTAATAATCGTAAGATCAGTTTCAAATGTTTGAATATGTACCTGATTACCTGTGACAGAGGTTCACCAAGCCCCAAATCTGAGAACAGATTTGGGGCTTGGTGAAAGAACCGATGACCTTCAGGAGTCTTTGGAACATTTCTTTATCCCTGTGAGAGATCGAGAGATCTATCTCTCTCTCTCTCGAGGTACTTTCTGTATCTATACAAGTGCTGAAATCTGAGCTGAGTGTGCCCTCTGTTCCTAAAGGTTCTAATTTTGTCCCGAGTAGATGAGATAACATTTTAATAATAATAATTTAAAAATAGTAATAAACCCACAGACATGCTGGAGTTTCTCCTTTTATTAAAACACAAGATGAACACGTTACAGCACGAGCAGTTTCAAATACAACGAAGGAACAACAGCTTATGCAGATCCAGAAACTGCGTTTCATTGAGGAACATCAGAACCAGTGCACTGTTGTTCAAACAGGAAACAGAACAAACTAAAAAGAGTGAGCAGATCTTTGCCTTCAGGGGAAGAAACGAGGCAGGAAACACCTGACAGAAACAGTGCTGTGTTCTTTAAAGGAGCAGTCCTCCAATTTTCTCCAGAAACCCATCAGGTTTCATCGGTTTTAGGCCATTCAGTCAGCTGATGAGTGAACACAATTTATTCAATTTCTGACTTGTCATTACAGCTCTTCACGTGCAAATTCTTCAAAAAGAAATTTAACACATTAATCTGTTAACTGGACTCTACACTGAGAACCTGTGAACTATATTTCCACTGCAGGAACTTTTCCTAGACTACAAAACCTTTGAGGAGCCAGTTCCTAAATTAAGCCTCACCTCCTGGTGATTTATTTTGTCCACTTTTATTTCCTTACACGTCCTGGGACAACATTCCCTGTGACAGGAAGTGGAAACAAGGTGAACTCAAACAGCTGCTCTGGTTGAAATGTCAACGTGTTTCAAGATTATGAAGTGTTCCAGGGCCACCCCACAGTGTGGAAACTCATGGGAGTCTAATGAGAACAGAAAATCTGTAAACTCGTTCAGACATAAAATCATTTTTGGCTACAGCTCCACTTTTGACCCAAAACACATCAGACAGGCTGTTTCTACGAATGATGAGTTACACTGTAAAATAAAGACCGTTTACTTTATTGAACTTGGTTTGTGGATTTGGAACGCCCAAGCAGGCCCGAACATCAGGAAAGTTTGAGTTTTTGTTTTTATTAGTTAAAGCCAGCTAGTAACAGCTCAGATCAGCAAGCAGAACAAGTACGGAGAACTACAACCAGAACCAAGTAAGCAATTCGATATTATTAGGTTTTACCTTAAGTGGCTCCAATGACAGCTGTCCACATCATATCTTCACTACCACTACATTTAGATGCGACACCATATCTCACCACGCCTGTGGTCCTGCTGCTGACTGATGACCCTCAATAGCTCTACAGGAAACAACAGTACACTACAGAGCTCAATGGTAACAGGTAAAAGCTCCTTTATATCAAAGTTTCTTCTAAAGGTGCCTCCAGAACTTTGAGGTTTTGAGGAAAAGATCCAGGAACTTTCCAAGAAACTAAAAGGTTCTTCAGCCCTGCAAAGTCCAGAAAGTATTCTACTGAACAAAAAGGGGAGTTCTTTTTATGTCATTCAAACAAAAACAGCACAGATCGATCAACTTAAAGGTATTTAAATTACTCTGTTAATCCACTTGAGATCTACTGTATGTAAACAAAAGCTGCATCACAGGGAAATTTCTAAGTGAGGTTGAACATCATGAGCATTTTTCTATACAAGAGCAAACCAGCCTATAAGCATATTCTGGAGAAAATGGAGAACAACTAAACTCTAAACAAATCTGGTCCTTTAAAGAGATGAAGGCCAGCGTTTCAAAAGTCTTAAGTCTCTTTTGCACAAGTGTCTTTCTCGTCACTTCCAGACATCCTCATCTCTACTAAGTGACAAAAGATTGTGGCTTCGGGTCTTCTGGATGTACGAGTGGTCGAAACAAAACCATGCCCGCATGTCACACAGCCTGATTGGCTCCTACTCAAAGTTAAAATCATATTCAAAGTCCAGCGAGGTCATGTCTGAAGGCAGGCCCAGCGTTTCTGCAGTTATCGCTGTCATCTGTGGGTCCTCCTCGCTGGGAGCCACAGCCTCCATCCGCAATTCAGATCCAGGATCTTCCGTGTCCATACTCTTTGGGTCAGAAGCTGCACTGTCCCCTGATGCAGACCCAGGATCTGGTTCAGGCTGGTTCTGTTGCTGCTGCTGCCGGGTCTGGTATCTGGTTTGGGATCGAGTTTGTCGAGTTGGGCGGGGAGCAGGAGGAGTTTTCTTTGTTGGGGTTGTCTTGCCTCTACTTTTAGGACCTGGTTTTGGTTTGTGTTCAGATTCTGTAATGGAATGGGGCTCTGGATAGGACTGGATGTCATTGTTTGGTTCCAGTTCAGTTTGCAGCTCTGTTTGGATTTCAGATGCTGGTCTGAGCTGTGACTCCAGCTCAGCAGACTGACTTTCTGAGGGAATTTGAGAAACAGATTTGGTAGTCCGGGACTGGTTTTGCGGTGCATAGTGAGCCTCAAATTGAGGTGGGGGGGATAGTCTTGGTTGAGCTGTTTGTGTGTTTGTTTCATTGGGTAGAGCCAAATTAGATGTAGAATCTTCGGAAGATTGCAAGGACCAGACAGACGCAATTTGAATGCCTGAGTTTGTTGGGGTCAACAGACTTTGTGGGTGTTCATCTGGATCTCGTTGTGGACATTTTTGGACTTCGGTTGGAGGTGGGACCTGGATATGAGCCTGTGAAACCGACTGTGGTAGGGAGTCCGGTTTGGGCTTTAGTTGGGGCTGCGTTTCAGGGTGTGGTTGGGACTGCGGTTCAGAGCGTGGTTCAGGCTCTGAGTGGGACTGCGGGTGGGACTGCAGTTGGGGCTGTGGTTCAGCCTCTGGCTGAGGTTGTGGACAGGACCTTGGCTGGGGCTGTGGTTTAGGCTGGAGCTCAAGGAGTGGGTTTGGTGGTACTTGTGGAACTGCACATGAACTTTTACCAGCGCTATTACCTTCACTTCTGGAGTCTGATGCTGGTTTGCTGAAGGAGGAGGGGCCTGTTTGTCCAACGCTGCTGTAGAAGATATCAAATAAGTCTTGGGCTTTGGCTGCAGCCAGGTTTCTCTTGAATTTATCAGATTTCTGAACTTCACTCTTTTTCATGAAAGGTGGAGGTTTGACAAACACCGTATGAATCTGCTCACTCTCTGGGACACCAGGAGCTGCCACATCAGACACAATCTTTATCATAGCTGGTTGTGCTGGAGTTGCTGTGGTAGCTGAAGTAGGCAAAGGTTTAGTCTCTACTGGGACTGGCTTCAAATCGACTGGAGCAGGTTTAGAAACTGGGGGAGCTGGGTTAACTTCAAATGTTTTAAGAAGTTTAGGCTCTGCAGGTGCAGGCTTTGACTCAACTGTGGCAGGTTCAGAGTCTAGTGGTGAAGGCTTAACTTCAGATTGCGCAGGAGTTGTAGCCTCTCCAGACTGGATTGGGGCAAGCTCAGAAACTGGTGGTGGAGTAGGTTTAACTGCCGACACAGACAACGGGGGTGGAGGTCTAACCTGAAACAGTGCAGGTTTATTCACTGGTGGACGCACTACCTCAAAGGGCTCTGGTCTATTAATGGATGGGATAGGGAGAACTGGAGGAGCCCCTAGTAAACTGGTGTTTTGGGGTCTAATGGACAGAAAGGTATTCAGAGAGGCAGGTCTGCCCATCGTGGTTGGCTTCCTGAGACCTACAGCAGCAGGTGTAGGGAGATTGGGCCGTATGCGTCCCCTGTTGGACATCCAGGAAGCAGCTGGGCTTGGCTGGCCTCCCAACTTCTCTGCGATCTCTTTGGCAACAGCCACCGACTTAGCAAAAGAGTCTTCCGCCGAGATCGACTTCTCATTCGCAGCTGCTTCATCCTCCTTAATGAACTCGGCAGCAACTTTCTCTGCCTCCTTTGCCAGCACATTCTCCTTCTTCTTCCACATGAACTTTCCAAATGTAGCTGTGGTTGCTGGAGCTGGTTTGCCAGCCTCCAGGCTCTGCTTGCGGAGCTTGGCCCTCATGGCCGGACTGGGGCCACAGAGGATTTTGGGAAGGTCGTAGGGTTTTGGTTGTAGTTCAGGCTTGCTGAGTGCTAGCTTCTCTGGCTCAGGTTTTTTAAATCCTTCCCTCTCAGCCTTAGGTTTGCCATCATCTCGCTCCCTTTCATATTTGGATCTGGCATCTGAAAATTTGCTACCTTTATATTTGTCTTTGTCATCTTTTGGACCATATTTGGGATGGTCACTGTATCGGTCATCTTCATCCCTGTCATAACGGTACCGATATTCTTCTTCCCTACTGTATCTATACCGGCTGTCCCTCTCTTCTTCCTCTCTGGTGTAGCGGTATTTGTCATCCTTCTTGGAGTATTTATACTTTTCACCCTCATCTTTTTTGCTGTGAGAAGGCCACTCCTTTTCAAGACTATTGGCATTTTTAAAATCCTGCTCATTCTTGCCTAGCTTCAGCTTATCCTCCTCATCCTCCTTTTTCATTTTGACCTTTTCCTCCTTTGGAACATCGTCTTCTTTCTTTTTCTCCTTTTCTTTTTTGTCCTTTTTGTGTTTGGTCTTGTCCTCTTTGCTGCCTTTCTCATCATCGTCATGTTTGCGCTTCTTTCCACTCGCCTCTAAGGCCAGTCCCGCCTGGCGATCAAGGTTCCTTCTCTGCTCGTACAGTGGGTTCTCATACATTTGTTTCTGGTGAGGGAGGATAGAGAGTGAGCAAAATATTTCCTATATACACTTCTGCCATTTGACATACTAACATCTAAGCTGGTACCTGTACATCAGAAGAGTCACAAAACAGCTGAAATACATTGAAAAAGAGAAGACCAGACCTGCCCACCAGATCTCAGGAGCTTTAAAGCTTTAGATGGCTGAAATTGCTGATTCAGAGTTACAAACCTTATATTTCTCATTGTGAACGTGGGTGGTGACGTGCTCTTCTGCACAGATGGCGTCGCCATAAAACTCTCTGCACAGCAGGCAAAAGAATCCTCTGACAGGCAGCAGAAACTCTGAACCTACAGCAAAACACACAGGTGACATTTTAAACCCTCAGATGGAGGCCAATTAAGCTGCCAATCATGTTTACCTGATGGAAGGCTCCATTTCCAGGACCTGTCAGGAAAGGAGAAGGTTAGAGAGGAAAGCCTGCTGACTTTATGTTTGCAAATAGATGGTGAAGAGATCGGTGGTTATTTCAGAGCAGTAACAGGTAGTAAAGAGCTGCAACTGCTCAGGAATAACAGGGTTCCTGCAGGAAATGCAGTGCAGGTGTTTGTAATATGGACACACCTGCACTGAGATGTTAAAGCACTTTTCCAACTGTTGCTGCATTTTCAGCAGCTTTCGGGGTAATGTGAGACATGAAAAATAAATGACTCAGCACTGGAGGTGTGGACAGGAGTCTCCCTTGTGCTTCGATGCGAGTCACTTCGTTAGCACTGTTTTCAATAAGAGAGAGAAATGGCAGCAGAGATCCACACTGAGCTCCACCTGGAAGCAAAAGACGGCTAACAAAATTCAGTGGCTCAGACACCACATTGGTGGAACAAAAACGGAGGTATGATAAGTTTGCAGGACGCTCTGAATGTGCAGCACGAGTACCTTTGGCGGGTTTTGTCAGCTTCTCCTCTGACGACAGGTTCTTGGAGATTTTGCCTGGCGTGGAAGCCCAGGGTCGGTCATACGGGTCCAGAGTCTGTGCAGTGGAGAAGAAGAAGAAATGTAAAGGAACAAACACCGGGAGCACGCCGAGGTACAAATATCAAATATAAAATTTAACTTCGAGGGAGAATTTTAGAAAGTGTGGATGGCGATGTTTTAAAGTTTGAGTAAAACATTAAAACAAACCTTTCGATGCGTTTTGCTGTGCAAGTGCGTGAAAAAATCAAACATGGAACCACACGTGGCGTTACAGTTTTTGCACCAGTGGTTTCCAGCGTCATAGTATTCAAATGGCTCAGGGGCTGCGGTCGGAGCCGGGGCAGCAATGGGTGTCTTGTCCGGGGATGCTCTTGAAGGTGAACGAGCCGCAGATGTCTGCTAAAGAAAATAAAGGAAAGAAATATTGAGAGTCAAGATGGCAGGCAGAACAGCGACACGGTCAGGCTCATTCAGACAAAACAACCAACAAACCACAAGTTCCTTTTAAAGTTCAGTGAAATTCAGAAAGTTTCTTACCTTCTCTGAGCTCCAGCAGACGCCAATGCATGTCCATCAGACGTTTTTTTTTTACTGACAGTAACTTCGTACGCAAAGTTTCAACGTGAGCACAGGCCTGCGATGATGGCATTCAAACTTCACGGTCTAAATTCACCAGTTCAACTGAATCTATAACCCCCCGTAAAGTCTGGATCTAGCTCGGCCAGCATCCATTCAGTGGTAGCTTCATAACTTCCTGACATTTCAGCTGGGTACTCGGCACGTGACGGCGAAACCAGCTGAGCTGCAGGTGAATCAGCCCAACGATCGATATTTGTTTCCCTCACTAGCTGACACTCTTTTTATTAAACTGATCATCGATGAGTGTACAGCAGGAAAAGCGCCCCTCATCCTGCACCAACGGCGTGGTGGTGAGACAAGCTCGGTCAGGCAGGACTTTGAAAATAAGGGACTCTATGTCAGATTAAACCAACATTAAATCACTTGAGCAGAGTTTCATAATTACATTCGGTACAGTCAGGTGGACGTTAGCCACATGATGCATCATCTTACCTTTAGATTAGCTGATTACTGCAAATTTAAGTGTTTGTTTAACCAATCGGGCACTCAGAAGCCCACAATACCTCCACTATGGTCCCCAGACTGACAGAGGATTCAGTGACACATGGGTGAGCTGAGCAGTCTGAGGATTCACACGTACATGCTGCTTTAATGATTGGCGATGGGTGTGCCTGATATTGTGCAAAAGGGTTGGGTGATCTTCATACGTGGTTAAACACACAACGTTGTCACAGTTTCAACAACCAACCACTCACAACTATGACTCAGTAGCTGTTTCCAACTACTTCTTCTTATGCTTTCATTCTAGTCAGCTGGAAGACAACAAATCAACTCCAACCATGGCAAAGCAACGGAGCTTCACCACACACAAGTATAAATGTCGGTGATGGCCTGCATAGGCTACATCGTGGCCTCCTGCTCCCTCCTGTTCTCTGACGGAGACGGTCACATCTCTCTCTCTCTCTCTCCTGCCCTCCCCATCTTTCCTACTTGCTGCAAGTGCCTCGCTCGAACACTGACCGAAACAAGAATAAGATTTGAAGCAACATGGATCTGGCAACACTCTTGACCATGTTTACTCCAACATTGAGCACGCTTACAGAGCCAAAGCCCTCCCCCACCTCGGCCAGTCCGACCATCTTTCCCTGCTGCTCACCCCAGCATACACCCCTCTCAGATGGAGAGCTAGGCCTACTGTAAAAACCATCACAACCTGGCCCAAAAACACACTCTCCGACCTACAGGACTGCTTCACACACACAGACGGGGACTTATTTGAACATGAGAACCTGGATGCTCACAGGGACGGTACTAGACTACATTAAGTTCTGTATCGGAAATGTGAATGTTAGCAAAAACATCCGGGTTTGCTCTAACCAGAAACACTGGATGAACAGACAGAATCCTCAAAATCCGCGATGCTACCTTCAGGTCAGGCGACAGAGCTCTGTACAGTGCTGCTCGAGCTGACCTGAAAAGGGGAATTAAAAAAGCCAAGGTGGACTACAGGAGGAGAATAGAGTCCCACCTGTCAAGCAAAAACACACAGGAGGTGGGGCAGGGCATTCAGAACATCACAAATTTCAGAGAGTGATGTTCAGTGATGTGACTGCAGGAGACCTGAGTGTGTAGCTAGCAGAGGAACTCAACTGTTTCTTTTCTTACTTTGAGACACCTCAGGACCACCCATCTGCTCCAGCCCTCCAAAAGGTCATCCATCACCAGCCTAAATGATTACCGCCCTGTGGCCCTCCGGCAATCATGAAGTGCTTTGAGAGGCTGGTTCTTCAGCACACAGAGGATCATCTTCCCCCCACCTTTGAGACCCATCAGTTTGCATATTGTGCAAACAGATCAACAGAGGACGCCATCGCTGTAGTAGCAGCAGAGCTACGCTCGCATGCTTTTTGTGGATTACAGCTCAGCGTTCAACACCATCATCCCGGACATTCTCATCACCAAACTGCACACCCTGGGCCTCCCCCCCCTCACATGTTCCTGGATAAAGGACTTCTTATCCAACCGGCCCCAGACTGTGACACTAGGCCCCCAGCTCTCCTCCACCCGCACGCTGAGCACTGCCTCCCCACAGGGTTGTGTGCTGAGCCCCCTCCTGTACTGCCTCTACACCCACGACTGCAGTCTGGGCCACAATAACAACCCCATCGTCAAATTAGCTGACGACACCACAGTGGTCGGACTCATCTCAAGGGGAGACGAGGCAGCCTACAGAGAGGAGGTCCTGAAGCTGACAGCCTGGTGTAAAGAGAACAACCTGGCACTGAACACCATGAAAACCAAAGAAATCATCATCGATTTCAGGAAGCACAGGACTGACCCAGCCCCCCTCTACATCACCAGCGAGCGTGTGGAGAGGGTCCACACCTTCAGGTTTCCTCATCTCTACTGATCTTTCTTGGTCAGAGAACATCGCAGCTGTTATCAAGAAGGCCCAGCAGAGACTTCACTTCCTGAGGGTCCTCAGGAAGAACAACCTGGACTCTAACCTGCTGCTGACCTTCAACCG
>VUQK01040748.1:0-10245 GCA_015106715.1 Bujurquina vittata
TGTGTGACAGCCCCCAGGTTAGAAGATCGGAAATTACATCATCGAGCAGCTCCAAAGAGCTTTCTGATGGAGATACAATCAAGCTAGCACAGGTGAGCTCAGCTAATACCTCTACAACAAGGATGAGCAACTCCAGACTCCAGGGGTGTCCTGCAGGTTTTAAGATATGTCCCTGATCCAACACACCTGAATCAAATGGCTGAATCACCTCCTCAGTCTGCAGTCAAGTTCTCCAGAATCCTGCTAAAGACTTCCATATTTGACTCAGGCGTGTTGAAGCAGAGACACATCTAAAACCTGCAGGACACCGGCCCTCGGGGGCCTGGAGTTGAGCACTCCTGCTCTGCAACAAGCTGCAAGCAGCAGAAAAATCATTTGAGACATTTGATTGGTTACACAGCCCAGCAGAGGGTGGGGTCATTGAAGGAGCTCCGCCTTCAGCAGCTTCAGTATTAAAGTGATGGGCACATGAATCCATGAACACTCAGGAACATCCACCATCAAACCAAACACAACTTCACAGCTTCAACACAAACAACCTCTGCAGCTCAGAAGGCATGCTCAGTGATGACATCAGCAGTGACATCATCACATTCGTCATCCAGAGCCTGAGCTCCTTCACCTTGCAGCGTCATCTCCATGGAGACAGCTGGTCTGTTTGGGGTCTACTTGTTGTAGTAGATGGACAGCAGCAGACCAGTGGAGATGCAGTACAGACAGAAGACCACTAGATGGCAGAAGAGTCGACACAGAGGAGGCTGCAGGAGGACGAAACAACAAGAATGAGTCAGGAAATTAAAAGTCTCGTACCTGCAGCACTAACCTTTACCTGAGCCGTCCACCTCTGAAACCATTTGTAGCTCAGCGGTCAAACACAGTCCTGTAACATTAGTGTGTTGCCCTGTGAGTTTAGACAGCATCCCATAAAAATAATCTGATCAGCTTCGTCTCACTGCAAAAACCCACATCTCAAGTTCAAGAAGTAGTTCATGTAAGTAGGCATGTAACCATGGTATCAGGAAGTGAGGCTGTTTCTGTATCAGTTTGACTGCAGCAGAAAAAAAATGGTTACTGGATTTCAGTCAAAACACCTTCCTGTAGCCTTTGCATTTAAATCAAATTATTAATTTAAGACATATTAAAAAAATCATGCAACATCATTTCCTTCCCCACCACTCCCACTCCAAGCCTCCTCCTAAATTCCCTCCATTTCCAAACACCCAGTAGAGGCCGGGGCCTTCCGTCTGTCCCATCGCTGGATAATGAGTTTGGAATTTCAGGCCACAGGAAAATGTGGACTGCGCATCAATGCTGTCTGTGCAGCTTATGAATCTCAGTCAGACTGATGGAATCTGCATTTCCATTTACTGATGACTTTGGCCTCAATAGTCCAGCCTCAGCACAGCTGTTTGCTGCTGATCCAGGTTTTTGTAGTCAGTCGGGCCAGCTGTTTCAAACAGGAAGACGGCAGGACTGCAAAGCGCCTTAGGACAGGAGGCAAGCAGAGGTGGTTTCCTCTCCTGTTATAGCAGTTGCATGTACACTGACTGCTGCCTCAAAGGGTTCTATTATATCAAGAATTCTGCTATAAACAGAATTCTTATTTATTTTAGTATCTGACTGGATTATTTTAATAATAAGCCGATCTCTGAGAGCGACGCCTCGCTGTGGTTGTCGTTGAGCTGTGAGGGTGTCTGCTGCCCTCCAGCAGTGAAATATGCTGTTCTTGATAATATAAAATAGCTCATTAGACACCTGCATTTCTTTCATTGCTTGATTTCAAAGCATCTTTGTTTTCAGTCATCTTGTGGAGATTCTCTGATTATCAGTTTGGTTGGTTGACCTTCAGTTTTACTTCTCCCTGGCTCTCTTCCCTTCTGCCTCTCTGGAGGATGCAGGTGTCAGAGACTGAGGGGTTCCTCAGAGTCAGGCTGAGGTCTCCAGTCTGCAGAGCGTCAGCTCTCACTGATGTTCGACTAGCACAACGCCGGCTCTGGTTTCTAAGATCATCCACTGATCCGTGCACGTGGACTGAGATCTTGAACTCTCTGTGCTTCCACATCGCTCTCATGTCATCACCTTGATGAGCTGATACCTGACAAGGCAGCAGGACAGACTCCGCCCCCTCAGACACCTCCACCTCAGACTCATCCTGGGAAACTGTGGAGAGAGAGAGAGATTATGAAACATCAGACATTAATTTGGGTCAAGTACAATAAAATAAGAAAACAAAGCCATCGGCCTCATTCCATGGATGCAGACTAGGCTACAGCATCATCGGTAAGGTAATACACATCAACACTGCATTGATGCTGGTTAGACCTCTGAAGGGTTTATCGAGTCTCAGCTGCTGGTCTGGATTACGAGGAATATAGTCGAAAAGATTGAGTGCGTCTCTGTGGTATTGAGGAAGTGGCAGATGAAAATATAAATAAAACAGTTTGTAAACTGGCTGATGAGATTTGTGTTGAAATAATAGCGGAGGATAGTAGCTTACGCCATCGCTTAGGCCGTAGCTGCCACGCAGACTCTCCACGAGCTGCAGCTGGCAGTAAAAGACCTCGACCTAGCGTTGCCAAATTTGTAAGGAGGGATACTAAATCTAGACTGATGAGGAACATAAAAAAAGACCTACAGAATCGGAATTTGGTCTTTATTGAGCATGATCTGACAAGCTTGAGAAACAAGATGTATAGGGAATTGTGGAAAGTTGAGAAGTTTCGTGGCAAGGTGTGGACAGTAGACGGGACAATTTATGTGTGAATGATGGAGAATGGCAATGAAGTGCGGCACAACATAGAGACACCAGAGGACTTATTTAAAGTAGGATGGACAGAGGATAAAGTTTGTGATCTTGGATTGTACATGGATGACTTGGACAGGATCAACCCCTTTCAGCCCCGTACTGTGGAAAGCTCTACCAAGCAGGACCACAAGTATACTCTACAAGATGACTGTGAAGTACTGAATTTTTCTGCTATCAACGTTTGTGGATTACAATCTAAAATAATAAATAATACACCCTGGACAGGTCGCCAGCAGGTCGCAGGGCCAGCACAGAGTCACAGACGACCATTCACGCTCTCATTCACACCTTTAGATTGGCCAAAAAACCCAACCCCAGTAAGTGCATGTCTTTGGACTGTGGGAGGAACCCCACACAGACACCACTGCCCAAAATAATTTATAGTATTTTAAATAATTTTCTGCAAAATCTCTGCGGCAAATCAGGAATGTCTACACAGAAATTCTGATTTGGGATTCATCAAAAAATAGATTCTACGGTTTGTTTATTTGCTTGTTTCCAGATTTATATCATTGCCACTGTCATAGATTACACTATTATCATCATGTGTATATATTTATGTATATGTACAATGTATATATTTCAAATTTACCTGTTTTATATTCTGGGTATTTTAGTTTTAATTTAATTATTAGTGTTTTTATTCTTTATTCTTTCTATAAACGGATGCTGCTGTAACAACAGGAATTTCCCTCTGGGATCAATAAAGTATTCTGATTCTGATTGTTTGTTTACATATGCTTTTGTGTATTTTAATTATTAAACCTTTCATGTATATAAGCTATGATGTTAAGGTTGCTTTAAAAAGCCTTTTAAGTGTACTCTCATACCCCAAAAGGGGTCGTTTTAGAACAAATAAAATTGATTGATTGATTGATTAATTGATTGATTGAGGAACACGCAGTGTAGACAGCAGCAGCACAGACACGCCTGCAACAGGAGGACAGAGGTCACTAAAAGGCAGAGGTCATCATGAGGTCAAACAGGTGTAGAAACATCATGTCCTGACCTCTGACCCTCAGGAAGCTTCGAGGAGATGATCCAAACATATCAGTGGCACATGGGTAGAGACCTTCATCAGACTGCTGGATCTTACTGATGATGAGCTCTGATTTAGGTCCAGATCCAACACGACTCCCATCAAAGAAGAAAGAAGCTGCAACTGCGTCACCATTCCTCAGTCTGCAATGCAGAGTGACATCACTTCCTGTTGGGACAGGATGTGGCGGGACCTCCAGGATCAAACCTTTATTTGACCAGCAGAGACACACAGAGTGACGCAGAGAGGCTGTTTGTGTTCTTGTTGGAGTCTCACTGATTCTTTTCACTTCAGCTCACCTGCAGAAGCAGTCAGAGCAGACAGCAGCACACACACACACACCTGCAACCAGAGGACAGAGGTCTCTGAAGGTCAGAGGTCATTGCAGTCATTGCACTCTTATACAGTAGCAACAATCACTGTGTAGACTTCCCTGCTTCCTGCCCCTCTGTGGCTCTGATGGGACCATCATCTCCAACATGAACTTCATGTTTGATTCAATCAGACCTGGAAATTACTAAAAACAGTGGTTGGAGCAAATAAAAGACAAATAAATCAATACATTTTAGAAAGTCCAAGACTAAATTCATGGTCATACAGAGATGATAATCTTGTGATTCAGTGTTCACAGCTTTGGGAAAATACGTCTGATAGTTCGATGAAACTGCTGGTATTGAGGTGAAAGTTGAGACATCAAGGCACCTCTGCCTGTGGAATACTGACCAATCTGAGAAAGCCAAGTCTAAACCGCAGCTCCCTCCATCTGTTTTGGAGTTGATAAACTGACTGTAAAAGGTTTTGGTCAGCGAGGAGAGCAGGCTCTCTGTAGGCTGAGAGCCTCCACGTGACCAAGTGTGTGTGTGAGATTTCCTGATTGTAACCCAGGTCAGGTGAGACGCCCAAAACCTATCACTCTAAAAGGAACTGCCGTACGCGCACATTCAGTTGAATACAAATAAAACTTTACAATATTTAAATATTTACAATATTTATAAAAACACACAAGTCCCCAGGAAGCCTTGGATTAAAAAGAAGACATTAAAACCATCTAAAAATAAATAACAAATTAAAAGCTTAACAATAAAACCCACGGCGGCTTCAGTCACCAGCCGTCCTGTCATAAAAAAGGAAAAAAAAAACAATTACGCTGGAGGAGGAACAATAAACTATAGTTGGCGTGGACACTGATACACACAGCAAAACCACAAGCTAACAAACCCACATGCAAACAGTGACGTAAAAATATATAAAAAGAGCGGGTCTTGCACCAGTTTGCCCTGTCGCCTCCACATGTTCTCAAAAGTAAATAAATAAATGAAACAAAAGTGGAAACAATCCTCAGTTACACAGTCTGGTTACACCGACATCCGGGGGTAAACTAAGCCCCACGATTCAAACTCTGTTGCAACCAGTTGTGCCTTTTCCTTCTAAAGCAGGGATCCTCACATCCAGGCCTCAAGGCCCGCTGTCCTGCAGGTTTTAGAGGTGTCCCTGATCCAACACGCCTGAATCAAATGGCTGAATTACCTCCTCAGTGTGCAGGCGAGTTCCCCAGAGTCCTGCTGATGACTTCTGTATTTGACTCAGGAGTGTTGAAGGATCAGGTGATTAAATGAGAAACAAGATGATAAAAATGACACACCTTCCACAGAAATCTTCCTGGTAGGATATTCATTATGATTCTTTGTGTGATGCTCCATGGACCTGTTCACTGTACTCTCTGCTTCATTTGCACATTAAACATCAAACATATGCTTCATTACAGCCTTTGTAATCTCTTCCATTGGGATTCTTTGTGGACATAACTGGAATTTGATGATAAGAAATTAGTTTGGAAAATTCAGCCATGTTATTGGCGAGCGGGCCAGGAAGTGTGAAAAGTAGATTGTACATCTGGACAGAGCAGTTACAGCTAAAAGAAAAAAAGTCTTTTGAAATTAGTATATATATACCAGTGCTCCTAAAAATAATAGAAGACGGCCAAAACATTCTTCTATATATTTTCAATTCAAAAAGGTAAACTTCCATATATTCTACAGTCTTTATATTGAAAGTTAAATAAGGATTAAAGGAGTCAAGGATTTGTTATCATTTGGATGATTATGGCTTGCACCTCTGGAAAATCAGAAATCCAACATATCTGATTATTAGAAGATTTCCTCTTTTGAATAATAAAAAAAAAAAAAAATTAAATACAGAAATGTGCTCATGTGATGTAGAAATGTGCTCATGTATTGTCTCAGTTCTTGGTTTGGGCTCCTTTATTATGAACTCCTGCTTCAGTGGCGTGTGAAAGGGAGATCAGGCCGTGGCTCTGCTGAACCACACAAACAGCCTCTGCAGAGTGAGTGTGTGGCATGAAGAAGAGTTTACATCGTTACAAATGATACGCATCAGGCATGAGGATGTAAAACATCATCCAATCAGGTTTGGTTTCACATGTTCAGAGGATTCACAATGCTTTATTTGTCATCATATGTCAGACATATAACACAATTGGGTTCCAGAACAGCCATCCAAGAGAAGACAAACAACAGAAGAAACATGGGGGACAGATGTGTGAGGTCATGCAGGATAAAAGGAAGATGGAAATAAAGAAGTAGAAAAAAGGTCAGTTTAGATCAAATGTTTATTGTCCAGGAGTGAGACGTGATTCTTTTGTACATACTTAATCACTGTTATGGAAAACTGAAATAAGTCCATCTACTGCCCTCTGAGGGTTTAATATGTCACTGCAAAGAGGTAAAACAACAATGCAGAACACAATCTCCTGACACGCAGATATAGATAGCCAAGTACATGCATAATAATCTTCTCTGCTGGTTATTAAAATGCAAATGCTCTGATGGTTTCTGACAGCCAGCAGCTTCGATCTTCTCGTCTTCCTGCTGCTGTGACCTTTGACCCACATGAAGCTTCCAGAATATTCCTGTTTGATGGAAGCGTTCAGCCACAGAAGCTCTGACTCCACATGTGACACAGAGTCAGGACGCTCCATGGAGGTCCATCAGGAACACCAGGGAACACCACAGCAGCACTGAGGAACAACACTGAGGAACAACACTAAGGAACAGCACACTCTGTATTACGATCATTATGAGGTTCTAATATTAGAACAACACCTGGAGAACATCTGGCTGAGGTTAATCAGCTAAGAGCAGAGTAAGGCCAAAGCAAAGCAAAGCTGCACTTCACATTTATGGTCTCAGAGTTACACCACATAATTGACACTGTATGAACTACAACAAGCTAACGATGGTCTGCTCTTCATCCAACAGCTCTTCTTCCTCCATTTTGACCAAAGGAGCCATCAGACTATTCGTTTAATCTTCCTGGCAAACTCTGGGGATGTTCTGAAGGAGCAAACAGAGGACAGTCAGTCAGAGACCATCAGATGGATCCAGTCTGCTCTGATAATGACACACGTGCAACATCACAGGTTCCATTTTCCCACAGAACAAAGAAAAGGTTTGATCCACTTCATGTGACCCCACTGAGCCTCAGGTGGGCTACACCTGATCATCAAGTAGAGCCAAAGGTCTGCAGCATCAGTGGGCATGAGGGCCATATTCCAGTGTTTCTGTATTAATCACTGCATGTTTAATGTCATGCTGGTTACAAACTGCATTCCTTTCACTGGTATAAACAGTTTATTGATAGACTGGGAAGAAATGCCCTAGTTGGGAAATGGTCATTCAATTTATTGGAGTGTGGAGACCCTGAAAGGGAAGGGAGTCCCCATGGGACTGACTGTCTCCGAGCAGACAATATTCAGTGGTTCAAAATCCCTTGCTACTTTCCGTAAACAACATATCTTCCAGTCAGTATGGCACTAAAGACAACTGGTTCCATGTGATTCTGGGGGTTGACCACTCCGGCACAGACATGATGGCAGTAATTAAGATTTTCCTGTTCGACCCGGGGACTCAACCAGCCTTACCGTCCGCCACCATGAAGGGTAATCCGTTGCCGGCACCCCAACGTAACCCAAAAGTAATAGCAATTGACTATTCTCACCTCAAACCCCAAGACATGATTGAATTGGCCACTGGGTATGTGGAAAAGAACGTGGTTAGATTGGGTTGCAACCACAGCGGGATAACGGCACATGGCGGACTGTGTAGCCTGCAAATGACGTCATCCCGCGAGCGCAGGTGTTCATTCCTGGCAAGTAAATTCAGCAACGTGGAACTCAGCAGCCGCGCATCCATCCAGGTGTCCACTCTCATCCACTTGGACACCACTGCGCCATTGCGCGGTCTGCAGCGATATGGTGCATGGTCTGGTGGATCGGTTCAAAGGCCTCATTGAATTCTCTAAAATAGGCCATCATCGAGTCACAGAAAGACTCTACTGACGATATCAGGCAGGAACAAGTGCGAGTGGCGCAGCAGGTGTGGAAAGCAGCCAAAGCCGCCCGGGATAAATTCAATGAGGCTATGGGAGTAGTTTCAAAAAGCTGAATCAAAAATGGAAATCGTATGCAGTAAACCGCAGAAAACGATGATGGAGTTTATTCAGAAGGTATGCACATTAATTCTACGTGTTCCTGCCGTGTTTTCTTCTCTGCTGGCCCGGATTTTTGTGCGTAATCCGGTGATTGGTGTGTCAAAGAGTGATCGTCTGCCACAAAGTGATTTCCAGTGTTTAAATGTGCTTTTATGTGTAATTTCTGTGCTTATGTTGGTGAATAGAGTGTAGTCAGTAGGATTTATCAAGGGCTTATATATAAAATGAAAAAATGACCTTTTTTTTCAAATATGTTTATGACTCTGCATTATTGCACCTACATTATAATAAATTCAGTCCCCTTTGGTCACTTTAAATTAATGTTATATTTGTTGTGATTTCTGCTGCCCTCTTGGCCAGATTTCTCTTCATTTTCGCTTAAAATTACTTTATATCATTCATGACAGATATGTTTGGCATATGTTTCACAGATTATACAGCAAGTCATTAACAACAGTTTAAATACAGGCAATCCTTTTCTGGCGAATACTGGAAATCACTTTTTGGCTCAACATTGTGTGCCAAAAAGTGATTTACATTTTTTTTTTAAATGTATTATCTTTTCTTATATCGGCAAATAGACCGTGATGGACAGGATCTATGAAGGGCTTATATATAACAGGAAGAAATGACTTGTTTTGCTAATTTATTTATGACTCTGCATTATTGTATCTGCATTATAGTCAAGCCAGTCCTTTTTGGCTACTCTTTATAGAACTGTATGTTATATTTGTTGCAATTTCTGCAGTCCTCTTGGCAGATCTCTCAGGATAAAAGACATTTTTAATGCCAATGACAGTTTTTACCCTCATTAATAAAGAGTATAAGTCACTTTGCCAACATGTGATTGCAGCTTTTGCCTTGTGGCAAGTGTTGTTTCTCACTCAAAATGGCATAATACCATGGGTGCCATCGGGAGGTTTCCCGAATGGCCGGTCGTTTCCAGGCCAAACCGGCTGATGATCAGAATTTTTATTTTATTTTATTTTTCGCCCAATTTAGCACAGCAGCGCTCACGGTGCAGCGCTCACGGTGCAGCGCTCACGGTGCAGCGCTCACGGTGCAGCGCTCACGGTGCAGCGCTCACGGTGCAGCGCTCACGGTGCAGCGCTCACGGCCTCTCCAGACCATGCTCCCGGGCTGAATTTCAAACCCAGCCCGCCCCTGCATTCATGGGAGATATATTTGACATTTTTCACAGATTTTAGGCCAAAAATTTATCTACAGCATTTTAAATACAACCAATAATTTGATTTTTTTCTTTGTGGGGCCAAATACTCAAAGTCACTTTTTGGCACAACACCGCCATAGCTCCAAAACTCTCCAAAAGTCACTGATGACACCGGAAAAAGTCACTAAATTTGTTGCTAGTTGCTTTTTGGAAAGCAGTCCTGGCAACAAAGTCACTAATTTGGCAACTCTGTCCGCCGGTGTTGCCAAAAACTGATTGCAGCTTTTACCATGTGACAGGAATGTTCTTTATGACTCAAAATGAATTGATATGATTCATGAGAGTTAATGTGTGAGATATGCTTGATAGATTACAGGTCAACAAGTAATTTAGAACAATATAAATACCAGCACTATTTTTTTTTTTTTGTCAAATATAGTAAATCAGTTTTTGACACAAGACTGGGTATTCAGATGACAATTGCTCCACTGCCACTGTGTACAGTGTGGCAGCATGTACATTTTGCATACATGCAGTGCAGTACAATGTTTTAATAGGAAAGAGTATAGCTGACAACACCAGGTTGTGTTTTAATACTTCCTGTTACATTAAAAAACCAAAGAACCAGGCTTGAATTTGATCCTGAAATAAAGATGTACGAACCCTGAGCCTTACTTCATGACCTCTAAGCTGTCAGACTTTTTAGAGTAAGTGTATCCC
>VUQK01040754.1:0-10090 GCA_015106715.1 Bujurquina vittata
GACAATTCTGCAAAGATGAGTGGGCCAAAATTCCTCCAGAACGCTGTAAAAGCCTCATTGCAAGTTATCGCAAACGCTTGGTTGCAGTTGTTGCTGCTAAGGGTGGCCCAACCCGTTATTAGGTTTAGGGGGCAATCACTTTTTCACACAGGGCCATGGTGGTTTGGATTTTTTTTCACCTTTACTACTACACACCTTCATTTACAACTTGCATTTTGTGTTTACTTGTGTTGTCCTTGACTATTGTTTAAATTGGTTTGATGTTCCGAAACACTTAAGTGTGACAAACATGCAAAAAAACAGGAAATGAGGAAGGGGGCAAACACTTTTTCACACCACTGTACATGCTTCTGCTCTGTACAGTTAAGATTGAAGGTACATACAATGAGGTTATCACCAGCTTGATCAGTTGCAAGTGGCAAAAAAACAAATAAAGAATATTCATATTGAAGTCAAAATGGACCAAAACAAGACAGTGGATTTTACCTATGGAAAACCTGTAGTAAAACTACACTTTAAACCTGTAAAGCAGGGGTCATCAAGTGCATTTGTCCAAGTGTATGCCTTTCTTGGCATACACTGCGAGGCCCAGATGCTCTTGTAAAGTAAAATAAAATTAATATTGTATCCTGAGTGATATATTAGCATTAGATATATTAATTTAAATTTTTAATTTATGCTATTTTTAATGATGTGATGTGCAAGTCTTTTACTTACACATTCTTCTTTGCTATGTTGACGGTTGTTATGGAGACACTGCAGTTGTGTGCAGTTGTGCACATTATGGATATAATGTATGCCATCGAGCCACCTACCCGCCCAGTCTGTTCCCCCCACGAGCACACCATGTGAGAGACCCTCACCACAATGGAGATGGGAGCCCCGTGCAGGCTCGGGAGTACGCTCGGCAGCCATTAATAAACCTTCTGCAGGTTCACTGATAAAAATCTCGTTATGACTTAAAGTTTGATTGCAGAACATTTCTACACAAAACAATGCAAGGCTCACTTACAGCTATGTTTACAATCAGATCACCACCAGCAACTCAGTGTAGTGCAAAGCTCAAAATACTTGTCACGTGATCCTTCTTGCATTCTGATTAGTGCTAGGGATGTGCATTCTTTTGACAACACACTGTTAATTTAGACTAGTCAGAGACAGGTATTTAACGTGTTATGACGTGATTGATTGGCGTGTAGAAAGGATTCCATAAATATTATTATCTCATTTTTGATGGAGGTGGCATATAGCAGCTTTTGCAGCTGAACTCTTCATATTTTTCCTCCTCATTTTGACTAGTCTTGATTTTAATAATTTTCAGGGGGCCAGATGGAAAGCTCTGGTGAGCCAGATGTGGCCCGCGGGCCGCCACTTGGCTTTCACTGCTGTTAAGGCTGTGTCATAAAACCAGAGAATGATGTTAGATGACATTCATTATCTGGACTTGAATGACATGCTGCTGAGTTTAATCAATGATCAAAATAATAAAGATCACCAATGGTGATAGTTCTTGTTTGGCTCCTGACACTCTAGTAGCTGTTATCAATTACTCCCTTCATACAATTTTTTTTAGTGTGACATCAGTTTAGGTGAAAGAGTCATTTGTCAGGCTAGTTCGACACCCGCCAGAGCAGTCATCAAAACCTTTCTGAATTATTCTGAAGATACTCTGAAGAATCAGTTCAGCACCAGATTGTTTCTTAAAGACTCCCTGGGGGCTCGTGATTCTCATGTGATTATTAAGAGACCTAACAGGATTAGTGAGGAGCAGCAAAGGGTCTAAAGAATTTCTTGTCCTAGTCCCTTTGTGTGCAGATATCTTTTTCTTCAAGAGACTATTGTGAAAATTGTCCACACAGCTGTTTTGATGAAAGCAAATGCTTTATCCTGCTTGTCATATATTAATATAAAAAGCTACTCCATCCCTGAAAATTCACATATATATTATCAATAAAATCTATTTTAGGAACTCTACCTAAATATTTGCTCTTGGGCGTGGTTAACCACAAGGCTTTCACTGGAAGGTATCATTTGTGTCTGTTTAATTATCAAAATAATGGCCCAGCCTAGCTGGCTTTTGTGCATAAATGCAAGCAAACCTGCAAATGCATTTCAACCAAACTTTAATGACTATTTGATCAGATAATTTCACGGTTTATACTCAGACATAGAGAGAAATTTGAAAGATTCAACTCTCTTGAAGAACCCTTGCCATCTGAAACATTTCGCAAATATTGTGAAAATTTTGATATGTACCAAAAAAATCGTACTGTGTGTTCACCTTGAGCATTCAAATGTTTTAAAATCATTCAAATGAAACAATGTTTCAAAGTCATAGAAAACTAAACAAGATAGTTGTGTAGTTTACTGTTTTCGGGACATAATACAGATGTGAGCAGTGTTCACATTTATTGTCAATTTGGCTATTACTGAAGAGCCTTTCAGGACACGTGTACAGGTCCTGCTACAATGGCAAACCACAGCCTGCTATTCACTGATAGATAGATAGATAGATAGATAGATAGATAGATAGATTAGATAGATAGATAGATAGATAGATAGATAGATAGATAGATAGATAGATAGATAGATAGATAGATAGATAGAACATAGTACACACAATAAATGGAATCCAGACAATAGATGTAAAGAAATAAAATTAACATAACAATAAAAAATTAAATAAAGATTAAACAACCAGTACTAACAATACAGAGTAACAACTTGTACTAAATATACATAGTGTACTATTATACTATGCTATGCTAATCTGTACAGGGCTTAGTGCTTGAGACAGGGAAACACACAAAGGGCACAGGGATATGAATGAGACCGATGTGAATGAGACAGTATACATATATAAATGTGCAGCCACAGAGTGACATGAGCCAGAAAGTGTCTGATTTATTAATATCAGCATATGTGATGATGTTATGATGCATACATACACATACATACAATATTGTTGCACAACCTCAGTGCTCTCTGTCGACTCATATCTAAAATGCACCCTCTGACAGAACCCAGCAATAATCAGTTCACATTAAAATATTGATTTTACTTTTTGTTTAGAAACATTAGCAGTGCAGTTGAATAATCAGTTTTTACTTTTATGTCCATTAGTCAGCAATATCAGCAGTGCGAGCATTACTGTCTTCTTTTTTACCGCACATATCTATATCAGTGTTTTATAGAAAGGCTCACCATTATGATTCTGTGATCATTTAAAATGCAAATTTATAATGCATGAATATATGGCGCGGCAAGCTGTAAATGAATGTGTTTCCATTATCTCTTCTCCACCTGGTGGATACACAAGACATTACCACCAGTTTTCCTAAATGCTACTTACTGTATTATCCACATCACAAGCAGGGGATCTCATTACAGGCAAGGACCAGCCAAGGACCAGCCAAGGATTGGCCAAAGACCTTCCATGTCCTGATCAAAGACCAGATGGCC
The DNA here is from genome assembly GCA_015106715.1 of Bujurquina vittata. Classification (NCBI taxonomy): domain Eukaryota; kingdom Metazoa; phylum Chordata; class Actinopteri; order Cichliformes; family Cichlidae; genus Bujurquina; species Bujurquina vittata. The sequence goes on from VUQK01040754.1 coordinate 3,463, forward strand.
ATTTTAAGTGTCTGTATCTGTCATTTACAGTATGTATCATTTACAGCACTATGCTCAGGAGTCAAAGTGGGTTGGAACAAATATGAATGTGGTCACAGTGCTTCAGCATCTTGCTAGCACCACAGAGGTTGAGCAAGCGTAAAGTGCGTAATATTTATTAAGGTGTAGTTTCAAATGCAATGTTTCTAACAGCTCAGCAAATATCAGCAAACACACACACTGTGTGCACTTTGTCATACAGTGTGCCTGCTAGGTAAAGGTACAGCTGCTGTATTTCCCAGGGAGAGAAAAGAGCGGTGATGTAAGAAGATGTAAAAAAGACAGGAGAAAGGTTATATTTAAAGGTCAGGACTCCTCAGTGGCATTTGATAAACTGAAATTTTAAAGCATGCACGTAATGCTCTCATTTTTTTAATCATATATTGGGATCTCTAAATGATGCAAATACATGTTTTTTCATATTGTAAAACATCCTGCAAAACAAACAGGTATACTCACTATGTGCCCAAAAGCACATAGTAATTTAAAATATGACTCTGAAATAGTGGCAGTGGTGCAGTGGGTAAGGCGCTCGCCTTGCAGCTGGAGGGTTGCAGGCTCGAGCCCTGTCCCTGCGCTTCGTTGTGTCTTTGGGCAGGACACTTAAACCACATTGCCTAATGGTAGCGCTGGTCTCTGGCTGCATGGCCGCAGATGCTCGTCTCCGGACGACTGATCTGGAACGCTCATTTCGTTGTGTGCACAATGACAATGAGTTGAATCTAACATCTAAAAATTACAATGGCAGCAAATTTCTTATAGTTTCAAGAAAGAAAAGTTGCAAGCCTAGATCATAATTGTATTATAAAATAGTTATATTTCTTTGTGGAAAAGGTAAGATATTAAAAGTTTCAAAAATATTTCATAGTTAGCTGAATACAGGAGTATATCTTCAAATAATACATTGTGACTTGAAAGTAAAAATCCTCGTGGACAAACAAATAATAATTTTAGTAGAGAATCACCACCTTCCTCTGTATGATTAGATATCTTTTTTCGTGCACCTGCGCTCACACACCCTAGACTTCTACCATTAACTACATATTTTCTATAAAGTCTATTATGGCATTAATCTGAGATTTTTGATATTGAAATTAAGCTTATTTACTAAATATAATTTTACAAAATATAAGGTACAAAAGTGAAAGAAGATTGCTGGCTCATTCTATATAAGATCAAATCAGAATGAGCTGTGTTTTTGTTTGTTTTTTGTTATGTTTGTTTAGTATATTTGATATAGCCATGAAATTATTTCTCTTCAGATTGTGAAAAATTACAGGTCCTTAAAAACTGCACTTTTTGTAACTGATCATAAAACAGATAAAACATCCAGGGTAGCATGTTTGTTTCCATTACTCTTAGTAATGTCACAGACACACTGGTGAAGTTTTGCTATTAATAATATTGATATTGATGATCGTTAGATTGTGATTTAAACAGAGCTTGGATTTGGCTTTCAGCAGAGGCAGTCACTGATTTTCCTGCTGTGTCTGTGAAATAAACACATTTGCTATGATTTGTAAATGTGTGTGAAAAATCTGATAGGTAAACACCCGCCACGTGAATTAAAAGGTTAGACAATATGCCTGGTAACATTTTGAGTCTTTCACATTAATCAAAAAAATTAGTATAGATTAAATATAAATTATTGAAGATCAAAGACTCAGAAAACACTTTTTAAATAACCTTTGATTTACAGCAGTGTGACCTTTCCCTGGGTTGCGCTTCAGCTGGCTGCCTCATTGAGAGATTCCACTGACAAATAAAATGCAAGCCTTAGAAATTACTGTTTCTGCCTCTGGTCTGCAAGTGTCAAACACACACACACACACACATATGCACACACATACACACACACACACACACACACACACACATAATCATCAATTGAAGAGGTGCCTCTTCAGTTGTGTGTGTGTTTAAAGCTACAATACACATTGTGGAATCAGCTCTTTAGCCTACAAGCCATGGAGGTTGCAGACCAAGCTCCCCCCTGCTCTGCAGCATGAAATCCCAGGCTGTAGAGGGGGATTTGGCTTCTTGGTCTAAAGCCAAGCAGGGAATTGCATGACTGGCCCTCACTTGCAGCTGCACCTGAACCTGGGATGTTTCCCCTCTTATCTGCCCCTCACCATCATGCTGCTGCAGCTCCTACCTCATGGCGCATAAGCAATATTTCCACTAGCGTCCTTTCCAAACCCTCCCTAGAGATTTATCTGGCTGTTGAAGTAGAAAATGAATATTTTACAGTTCACTTGCCTGATCAATTACCTACAAGCTGTTGCTGTATTTTTTGGCTGGTCTGAGAAAATGCTTGTAGGTAGTGATAGAACAGGCCATAGGGAGCCTTCTCCTCTTTCACAACAACAACACAATCAAAATAAAGAGCACTGGAGCTGTGCATGGTGGGCTCCTCCCGTTTGTATGCACACAGCCCGGGAATAGTTGCAAAACAAATTGCAGCTTTTAGGCAATAATTAGCAAAGGCTAATTTCTAGAGGTCACAGACATACTGTGTTGATTAGAAGTTTTAAAGTGGTCTTTGATTCAGTTGCATTTGAATGCTTAATAAACAAATGTATAACGTGTTTAGTCTTTATCGAGTAGCATTTATCTGCATGTATCTTCAAGGAATTTTTTTCTGATAAGATTTGTGATTAACTGTTTTATGATGATGATGATGATCTTGTTTTTTCCACAGCCAAAAACAGTAGAGTCCCAAATGTCTGTTGCCGTTACTGATTAAATGTGGGAATATTTATTTATGATGGAAATATTAAAAACTGCCTGGGTCATATATAATGATCCCAGTGTATTTCCTATTAATGCATTTGCTGTAAACATACTGAGACTACCACTGCCCAGCACTCTCAAAAATTCCAGAAATGTAGACAAAGAAAAAAAAAAGGCAAAAACTAAACTTTGGAAGATGTGTTGTGACCCCAGTTCCTTAGCCCTTACACACTGCTTTGACCTCTTTAGAAGAAGGTTGGCTGTGTGATTTTTACCTCATGTCTGCATGCAGCTGATTTTCCTTTGAAGTCAAATTAGTGAAGTGTCTGATTATGTCTCAATCAAACACTTCCATTGTCCTGCAATCAATGCCCTGATTGCAGCAGAGACAGAAAATGTGCCTGGTATTTTTAATAATAGAGTACTATTCATCAGACATGAAAGTTAGGAAACCCTGCAATCCTTCCACACCATAATCTCAGACTGATCAAAAGTGTAGCATTTTGAAATTCATGTACTGCCAGACTACAGAATAATACACTAGAAATAATAACATCATCAGTCAAAAGAACTCGAAAATGTAAAGAATTTTTTTTCATTTGATCTCCTTGTAAAAAAAAACATATTTATCATATTTTTAAAAACAACAACAAAACAACCATCCAAAATCCATCGATTTTCTTCCTATAGTTATAATAATATATATAGTAATATAGTAATTCAATTCAGTTCATTTTTATTTATATATCACCAAATCACGACAACAGCTGCCTCAAGGGGCTTTATATTGTAAGGTAAAGACCCTACAATAATAAGAGAAAACACCTACACTCAAACAAGCCCCTAAGCACTTGTCTGCAGTGGGAACAAAAAACTCCCTTTTAACCTCCAACAGAGGGGTTAGGGTAATGGGAGGAAAACAGAACAAAAGGCACACTGTTAAAGGCAACCAGAGATTAACAATAACTAATAACAATGACTAATGACTAATGTAAAAAGTCAGCATTCAGATTTTGGTGACATTAGATGCAGCCCTGTCTTCTTTCCAGTCTGGTATTTATAACACAGCATACATATATATATATATATATATATATATAATGCAGTAAGTCATTTTGCATGTGATTTTGTGAATTCAACATTTATCCTTGGATGTGATGTTGCTCTATTCTTAGTATTCCACATACCCCTTGCTGACACACATCTTTAAACCTGAGTATTTCCATATTCTTTCCAAATAGTTTGCAAAGTGTTCTTTTCATTTAATTCTGATCATTACACATAGTGTTGAGTGCTTTGAGGAGTCAATGTTCAGTCTGACAAGGAAAGTAATATATAAATGCCAGTCCATTTCCATACCTTTGCACCGCGAAGGCAAACCTGAAGAAACTGAACCAGTAGTGTGGAAGAGAAAGCAAGAAAAGGCTTTACAAAGTGTTTCCATGGGAGTGAGGATCATTTAAAATGAATAAATAAATAAATTATAAATAAAATTGAGGATTGGGCTGAAATAACAGTTTGTGAAAATTGCATCCCCTGAGAAATTCACTGTGGCTCAAGCTCAAGTATGATATGAAAGAAAAAAAAATAACAGAGCATAAAAAAAGAAGAAACCAGGTGGAGGACAAAGATGAGAAACTCATGGCAAGGAATGCATTGATATTCTCTAGCATCCATCTGATAGTGCCAAAACATTTGACTGAATATGAAGACATTCAGCAATGACCGATATCCTTTTTAAGAAAAGATAAGATTTCCTTCTTAATTTGTGTTTTTTACTTGTTCACATTTTTTCTCTCTTTTTTTCACATTATTATTTCAATTATTTCTCTTTTTTACATTATTATTATTTCATCTTTCTTTCATCATTCCATTAACATTGGGAATTAGAGTTATAATAGAGTTATAACAGTTCTCTCTTACTATGTTACACAGAATTGTTTTTATGTTATCTTTTAAAGTACTGAACGTGTCACTTCAACACTGTGAGTATATGTTCTGTAACACCTTTTCCCAGAAAACTAATAAAGAATAAGAAAAGATAAGATTATTCAATATGTTTAAAATAAAAAGCTAAAGCCACACCTTTCAAATTAGAATAGACTTACCTTAGATGCAATTTCTACTATTATTTACTTGCAGTTCTGAGCATTTTTTAACTTATGGTCTTCTGAAAATAGTAATAATAATAATAATAATACCTTTCATGAATCGCCACCTTGTCGTGGTGGAGTAGTTTGTGTACCCCAGTGATCCCAAGGGCTTTATTGTCCAAGGGTTTTTGCCCCCAGTAGGGTCTTGAAAAGGTAAATTTGTCCTGAATGACGACCCAGATAAAGAACAATTCCAATAACTTTAATGGCAGACACACTAAGAAAACAGTTTATCCTGCCTGGGATAGGCTTTCTGGAGCCCGAATCTGCAGCCAGGCCTGGGGAGGGAGCTTGAGAGATAGTGCCTGGTGGTCGGGCATTAGCCCATGGGGCCCAGCCATGCTGTAGGCTCACCGCCCACAGGAGGCGTCATTGGGATCGGGTTCAGTGTGTGTCGGCTATAGAGCCTGGTTTTGAGAACATGGAACATCACCTCTCTTTTGGGGAAGGAGCCTAAGCTAGTACAAGAGGTTGAGAGTTACTGGCTCAGAATAGTCTGGCTCACCGCAACGCACAGCCTGGGCTCTGGAATCAGTCTCCTGGAGAGGGGCTGCAATCTCTTTTAGTCTGGAGTTGCCCTCAGTGAGAGGTGGCAGGCTGGGTATCCTTGTATCCCCCAGTTTGCTGGCTGTACATCGATGTTTTCACCCGTGGATGAGAGGGTTGTTTCCCTGGGCCTTTGGCCCAGGGATTGGGTCCTTACTCTTGTTTGTGCTTAAACGCCAAATGACAGTTCTGAGTACCCAGCCTTCTTGGACTTACTGGGTGGAGTGCTTGAGGGTCCTTCATCGTCCTACTGGGAGATTACAAAGCTTACATGGGAAATGACAGTGAGATTTGGAGGGACCGCCTGCCTGATCTGAACTCGAGTGGTGTCCTGTTATTGGACTTCCACAAACCACAGTTGGTCCATGTTCAAACACAATGATGTCCATAAGTGCATGTGGTACCAGGACACCCTAGGCCCCAGGTTGATGATTGATTTTGTAATCATTCCATCAACTCTGCGGCTGTATACTCTGAACATTTTGGAGTGGAGCTGAGCTGTCAACTGATCACCACCTGGTGGTGAGTTGAAGCAGATGGTGGGAGAGGATGCTGGTCAGATCTTACACACCTAAATGAATAGTAGGCTGGCAGAAGCCCCAGTGAGATCTTCAACTCCCTCCTCCAGCAGAAGGTTGACCCAAATTTTGAGGCTGAGGACATTGAGTAGGAATGGACCATGTTTCCGCATCTCCATTGCTGAGGCTGGTGCACTTAGATGCAGCTGCAAGGTGGTCGGTGGCTGTTGTGGTGGTGAACCCCGAACCAGATGGTGGACACCGGAGCTGAACGGAGCCATCAAGCTGAAGATGGAGTCTCATCGTACTGGCCTGTGGGACTTCAGAGGCAGCTGGTGGTACTGACCAGTGGCGGATGCTGGTCTTTCAAGGAGGGGAAGCTCAATTTTGACCTACATCATAAAATGCGTCGGTTTATTTATACGTAAAATCTACCCTCCGTTCCGTGCCGCAACACCATGGGCCAAGGCCGTTTAAGCAGCCTAGCTCTGCTGGCCATTGAGAGTACACTAGTCAAGTCCCTGGAAAAGACTCCTTGTTGGTACGACAGGGTCACAGATCATTTTATTGAAAAGGAACGGAGGGTAGAATTTACGTAGAAATAAACCAACACATTTTATGATGTAGGCAAATATATTT
>VUQK01040756.1:0-18366 GCA_015106715.1 Bujurquina vittata
CCAAGGTGAGGTGATGTGATGTGTTAGTGTATTGGAAGAATGTGTGCGACTGTGTGAAGCTACTGTGCTATTAAAATTGGAGAGACAGATGTAGCCTGGGCACTGAGTAACAGCGACCATCTACACCATCCCCCCAAGGCCCTGCATGTCTAAGATGTAAATAAAATTGAGGTGCAGGTAGGTGTGAATAAATAAGTGGGGCCACCACAGCAGTCCCACCTATCAACCCAACGTACTACACCTGCCCCTCAAAGCCCTATATGTGCTATGATGTGTGTAAACTGCAGGATGCATTGTCGTCTGCATTTAGAGTTTTGTCATGGTCTGGTTTTGTTCCCTCTGTGTTAAGTTTGCGTATGCATTGTGTTTTGCCACTTCCAGTTTTATTTTGACGATCTTGTGTTCTTTGTATTTGGTTTTGCATCCCTTTGTCTCATTAGTATGATTTTGTTCAGCCTTGCCCACCTCCTGTTACCCGTTCCCTCATCATGCCTTTGTGTATTTAGTGCCTGTGTTGCCCCCTGGTCCTGGTTGCGTTGTCGTCAGCGGTTCCCTCTCCTGCTGTGTGTTTCCCCGTTTAGTTTTTCCTTAGTTCTCCCAGGCGTGCTTTGTGTGTTACAGCCTTGGTTGAGATTTTGAGCTTTGTGTTTTGTATTTTTTCGGGCCTTCAGCAAATAAAGCTGTTTTGAGTTAAGTTCTGTCTCCCGCGTCCTGCGTTTGGGTCCACCCCTCGCCACACACAGCCCCTGACCGTGACATATACTTTGTAAAGAAGTAAATCTCTGACTGGCTGCTTGGAACAACAAACCATTTATGTGATCCAAACAGATACAATTTTATAAAAAGTTGTTTTTTTATTTTTAACCAAAAAAAAATAAAATAAAAAGCCAATATGTGGAAGCAGTGTGTGTAAAAAAACCCCCACCCTTTCATAGGAATTAAAAAGGTCATTAATGGCCGTGGTGTGCTCATAATCAAATCCAGCTGATTTATCTTCAAGAAGTGCGAGCACCTCTATAAAAGCAGATTGTTTGCTGGTGTGGAGCATTCAGCTGTATGTTAACATTCATCCCGAGGAGGAAAGACATCAGAAATGATCGTAGACAAAGAGCTCTTGCTGCCTAAAGGGTTATAAGGTAATTTCCAAACAATTTGATGTCCATTATTCTACAGTGGGAAAAATTATTCACAGGTGGGAAACATTCAAGACAGATGACAGGAGTGGACAACTCAGCAACATCAGCCCAAGGCCAGACCACGCAACTCTCTGAAAATCTGCAACAAAATCCAGGAGCTACATCTCAGACCGGAAGGAAAAGCCTCTTCTCTCTAACAAGAACACGGCAGCATGGCTTCTGTTTGCAAAGTTGCATCTGAACAAACCACAGGTGCTCTGGAACAAACTGTAATCCACAGCACCATGTTTTAGAGAAAACCAAACAGCATATAGTAAATAGTTACTGTGAATGTATTAATAAAGCAGTTTACTGACCAAAGTATGTATGCATACAGTATTACACACACAAGCATGCAATTACATTAAAAAGTAAAAAATGGACACAAAATAGAGAATTAAGAGGCCTTCAACAATAAGCAGATGCATAACAACAACCACCAGCAGGAGACTAACAGAGTTACAGACATAACAACAAATGAGAGGTTAGTGGGTCGGAAAGGCTGGAGAGTAAGGTGGGATTTGAGCCTAGATGGGGGATGCTCTGTTTATATCAAGTGGTAAATGCTTCCACAACAGTGGCCCAGCAGGCGATCTGTCACCTTTGTGCTTGAGGCGTGACCGTGGTGCACGTAAGAAATCTTTACCAGTGGATCTGAGCGACCCGGGAGCTGAATGTAAATGAATTTGGCTGGTAATATAAGCAGAGTTCAGACCTCAGCCTCACTGAGCTGCCGTGGTGGGACCTGAAGAGAGCTGCGCATAAATGAATGTTGCAAGCCCCCAAAATCCTGATAAAGTCATACAGAAAACAGTTACTTCAGGTCATTGCTGCTAAAAGCTCCAAGCTATTGAATCATGATGTGTACTGAGTTTTTCCACACACTGCTTCTTCATTTTGGGGCTTTGTTAAATAAATAATGACACGGAGTACTATTTATTGTGTTGTAGGGTGGGTTGACATTATTGTAAGACATGGTAAGTACTAGATAATTTTTTTTATTATATCCTGATATATTTAACCTTGGAACTGCACTCTCTTTTTTGCTAGGACTGTACGTACATGGGAAAAAGTTCTTACAGAACAACACACAAACAAAACAGTTAAACTTTTAGTGCTCCACTTAAGCATCATACACACAATACATGCAGTGATCAAATAGCAGGTCCTCGGGGGGGGGGATGAAAGTGGAGCATAGTGAGGTCAGTTAAGTCATCACCTGTGCTCATGCACATTGCTGGGCTTATGAAGGTCTTATTTCTGCCTCTACAACCGACGGCAGGCTCTCCAGCGGCCTCATTACCAATATCATATAAATACATAGCCTGGGACCTTGATTTGTTCAATAATTCAGAGGCGGCTTCTCTCTTCCCTCAGACTGCAGCTGCCAAAGGCAAGTCTGGAGGATGGTGTTAATACTGAGTGGGGAACACAACTCCTGCATGTGCAAGTAATTGCGCTGGGCAATTGGATGAATACATCAGGAAGGGAAGGGAACAGGAGAGAATCTGCTCCTGGTGGAAATTCCCTTGACTGTACAATGCTTTTTCATTTAAATTACCTGGGCATGTGTTGCAATTTACAAATTCATAGTAGTGAACGTTTTTGCACAGTGCTTGCCAAACTATCGCAAGATGCTTCATTAGATAACACGCATGAATGAAACCAATCCAGGAGGTCCGTCATTTCTTCCATTCAGATCAACGTTGTGTTAAAGTGTTTGCACACTGAAAGAGTTTGATTCTAGGTCCTAATCAAAGTGAATCAGGCTGCAGTGATTAAACTGCTGGTCACCAGGGTTTGGAAGAGGAGCACAGCCAGAGCTTCCATAAGGCAGGGGAATCTGAAATTTGTGTTTACCTGAAGCTCACAGCACACAGCCAAGCTGATCATTTTTGACCGTTATGCCAAAAAAATTTATTCTGACTGCAGTTTTTTTTTTTTTAGCACTTTACTGTAAAGAGCTATTGCAGGTATGGGAGTGCACAGACTGAGGCGGAGAATATCACCTGTTAAAGTAGTTATAGCTAACCAAATGCTTGGCTTATTACTGTATGCATTCAACAGACATTTAGCAACTTTATCGTCACAACATAGACCCACAACCTTTTTTCTTTGTGTCTGGATTAGTCCTAAGAAAGAGTAGCAAAGAAAAGTGTCCGGAGATTATAAACCAATGTTGTCAGATGAACAAGCGAACAAGCAACAAAAATACAAACTTTACAAATTTGGCATACGGATCATTGGAATTCAGTTGTCTGCTCTCTAAGTCTCCCAGAGCACCTAAATACTGCAAAGCAGGAAGCATTCAAAACAATGCGTATTGCTCACTGTGTTAAATACATAAAAAATAACATAAAAATAAAACATACCATCGGCAAAGCACAAAGCAGACCTAATCTTTCCTGTGATGACTACACAAACATTTTTAATACTCTTAAGCTGCATTTATCAGGAAAAAAAAGCTTTTGAAACTGATCAGCATTACTGTAAATATGCATTTGTGTAGCCCCTGTAAGTAGGGCGATGGCAATTGTCTATAAAAATGTAAAAATGTTTACAGTGTAGGCAGCTGGCCTCGAATGAATACACCGTCTTCTGCAGAATGATTTGTCTCCAAATGTTCAACATTTCGGTTTCTGTACGTGCTGCTTATAAATGATGGGACAGCTAGTTTGGGGAGGGTTAAAGGAAGGGGGGGAAAAGATTGAGTAAGAGAAACGAGAGAAAAGAATTCCAAAGATGAAGAGCTACTAGAGTGTGCCAAAGCAATTAATTAGTTTTACCATCTGTACAGCAGCCAGTACGCTTGGTGAAAAATCTGAACATCTCTGTTAATTTGCTTTCTGCGTCTTGCGTGCATGTTTTTATGTAAATCATCATAAATGCCTGGATGTATTTAAAGTTGTACAGTGCTTTGTTTATTTCTGCAAAGTTTAGAGGCGCGTAAATAATTCACGATGTTTATCGACCACTGTCAGGGACCAACAGAAACTGCAGCAGCATCGATTTAACCTCTTTCATGGAGTCTCTCATACCATACAAGCCCTCTCATCTTTCTGTGGAGCTATGAATCGTTTTTTGTAGCAGTCATTTTGACTTAAAGTTATAGCAGGAAAAGAACAGCTTTGAGTCACACTAAAAAGAGCTCAGCTAAATGCATTGCAGTCATTTTTAATGCTATTATATATGCTTTGTGCAACAACAAGCCAAAATGTTTTCTCTGATTATAGAACAGCATCCCACAACGGGAGAAAACCCCCCTCTTTGAATTATTATTATTTAATTATTAGCCTGTTCTCATTCTCAGGGCAACACCACAAGCTCAACACAGATGTGATGTGATATGCTACAGTCACACCAGGGAAAACAGGGGTCGAACACTGCAGTATGTCCAAAAGTGCCACGACTTTCTACAATGAACTTGCAATTTTGTTGCCTTTAGTATTGCTGCTTTGAATATGAGGACCGGGTCTGTGAACACTCGCAGTCAGTTGCCATCTTCAAAGTGAGTTTAATAAGTCAAGACAGCAACAAAACAGCAATAAGACCAAGTCAGTGGATTGTACCCAAGCCTTGCGTGTGATAACAAATGGCAAATAAAGTCTTGAAGTCTTGAATGGGGTCAACTTGGCAATGCTGCAATGCTGCAGACAGCAACTATTGTGTTTCTATAGGAATATAACCAGAGTACAACTAGTTGGTAACCGGATGAATCGTGTCCCCTATAGCAACGAGATAGACAAGTTGTGCTCATTGGTGCACACTGACTTAGATGGCAGTTATTTGCAAAGCTTCACAAATCTGCGGAGCGTGATTGGAGTCAGTGTGAGTCAGAGCGTGATTGTTTGGAGGCACGTTGTCACCAGGCAACCTGTGCAATTGTCTTGCAAACAAGTGATCACTGAAACTACTTGCAATTGGTTTCTAAAGGCAAAAAAATAAATTGCTGTACTATTCTATCCTGGTGTGACTGAACCATTAAGGAGCTGGTTCTCGTATTAAGATTTTCATGTATGGATGTTTGAAAAGGACCCATTGCAATCACATTTAAAAATGGTAAGATATTTTTCCAACTTGCAGGCACTTAAAACTAAGCTGTGTAGCAGTTTTTAATGCCCAAATCTAACAAAACTGCAGGTGACGATGAACGTAAGGAGAGAAAAAAATGACCAAAAACGAAAAGCTAGCAGGCTCAAGCTAAAAAAAATCTGGCGTCACTGCTACACTTCCTGCCTCCTGTGGATGTTACTGCTCGTAAAAACAAGACTACTAGCTCTTTGTATCCAATACTGCTGGAGCCTATAAGCAATATTTTAAGTGCCCTTTATATGAAATACACACAAAGACACATTGTGCGTGTTTCCGTGCCACCTGACAGGACAGCTGTATTTCAAGCCCGTGCTTGAAATAGTGCAATCTTTTTTCAGCAGCTCATTGCAGGTTTACTGTAGAATAAACTGTGAACACGGATCAAAAATGCACACGTGTAAATGATACCAATCACCTTGACTCTTTATGCCAGATGCCACCATCTCAGTTGCACACCAAAAGCAGTGATGTTTCATGGTGCATTTATTGCCTCATTATACTGTATGTATGACATAAGTAAGTATGACATAATTATTGGAGGTAATCTAAACTTTGTGTTAAATTTAGGTGATTTCCACATTCTGATAAGTCTGGATAAAGTGCCAGAACGCTTTTTGCTTGGCCGTTGCTGGAATTGTTCACTGCTTCTACTGATCACCTGTTAATGATCTTTGAACTATCAGCGTATGGTGGGCTCAACAGGTGAGCTCCACAGGTGGAGCACTAACTGTTAACATGCCAGCTAGACGCTAGCCGTAATACTCTGATTTTGACTAATTGCATTCCTTAGACTGTAAAACATGGAAACTGGGAAGACACTGATGAACACTTCATGGATGCTGCACTTTGAATCCTTATTGTTAGCATTTTGGCCACCGTGTTGTTATTTTTGGGTATCAAAAGTGAGAGGGTAAAGTTATGCTAATGCTTCTGTTAGAAAGGTGTATGGGTGCTATCTGCTGATTAATGCCAGAGAATAACAAAATACTCGAATTGCAAGCCATGTTGTTTTTCAGATAATTCCTTAAAAATGACTCCAACAGCACAGACACAGTGAAGAGGTCAAGAAGTGTTTCCAATTAGCGGAGGTCACAGTTACGAACTAAAACTGCCTGTGTCAGCATACCTGTCACTCAAACCCCTGACTTTAGACTTTAATTTAGTTTTTATCATTCCTCTTTTGCTTTAACCATTTTGCCCCGGGGGCTGGAAACTTATTTGCAAATGGGGAACCACAACAACACTGTGCCTCTCTAAGGAGCACTTTCTATTGCACTCCAACAGAAACCAGTTAGAGTCAGATAAAAACTGAAATTTGACTGTCCAGCTGAACTGATTTGATGGCTTCCTTCAGTTTGGACTCTCTCTGTTCTGTCAAAGGTAGACAAAAAGACTATTTGCTGCAATTAGAGTTCACCAGACGGAACTGCAGGCACAACATCCATGTGGATTTATTTCTCCTCTGCAAATAAAATCACTGAAAAGGTGTTGGCATGAAATCTGACTGAAATGTGGGCGTCATACAATCCTTCAGAATCACTGGAAAGGAGGCAAGAAAAGCCAGTGAGATCATGACTGACAACACCATGTGCTGCTTAATAAAATAGAAACGTCTCCCTCTGGATTCAGTCCAAACACATTCACTGCTTATTTCTATCATTTTCTGCCCCTGCAGAGAATCATTATTGTCTTTCCTTTTCTTTTCTCTTCAAACATACAGCTGTTTCTTTCCCCGAAGTCTGTCTTTCAGCCAGTTTCTTCATGTTTAATAGCCATTAATTAACCACTAACATGTACTCAGTAGATTTCAGAGCAGATGATTCCCAACAGAGCGGCAGTACAAACCCTTCTTCCCGCTGATTCCACATCACAGAGAGGAGCCACAGCAGCGGAAAAGCTCGGAGCCTTTCCTGTTCGGCATCTCGCTGATGGACTCTCGTAGCTGCAAACTGCATTACAGAGAATGGCTACTGAGGCCGTCCCATTTTAACAGCTCCTCAGACACACAGCTTGTTTTTTTCTTTGCGTCTCACTGGTGAGCTTTGCTGATGATCTTATTTTATTATCCCTTTATCGTTGCTTTTTGGGTTTGTTTGTTTTGTTGTTTTTTCCAAAACGTAGGCTCTCTTTATGGAGAAAACTTTAAAATTTGAATGCATCAAAAGTTAAATTTCAAATTTCCAACCCACAATATTTCCATTACTCTCCCTTTTACAGTTTGTTACACGAGTAGATTCATGCAGAGATTTTGTGCAAAATTCAAAGCAAAATCATTGGAAGTTGGAAAAGCATTACTGACAACAGTTAATTAAGACTCTTGTGGCAGACTATGCAGACTCTTTTACATGGTCAAGAGTTAATTAATGTGATACTGGCTGCCTGGTTTATATTGAGCTACTGCTTATTGAAGTACTTGAAACGTCTCCTTCTCCTCTTTGCATGGACACGTCACTCTGCTTTAAAGATTTGTCGCGCCCTTTAAAGAGTGTGTTGTAGTTAAAACAAAATGAACGAGCCACTGTTATTGACGGCAGACTCCCTAATTCAAAGTGTGAATCTACTGAAACAGCAGCAGCATTTTAGTGCAATAGTGGCGAAGCACAAGCTAAATGTAAGAACAAAAGTAGCCTCTGTAGTGTTTTCTCTGGAGATTTTAAGCAAAAGTATAACATAAATCTTTAAAATTTAATAATATTGAAAGTCTCTCTTCAGGGGCCCGCGCCGTACTGTCACAATTGAAAAATATTTTCTACCAGATGTAGGAGCTTTTTAACCAAAGCCCTGCTTTCCCACCTTGTAAGCGCATAAATAATTTCCATCCACCATTTGCTCTTCCTGTCTTATGGAGTACACTTACTGTAGCGAGTGGTCCAGGGATGCTCAGAGTCATTTGTGTATTTGGGTTGCACATCACCAGCTGCTAGCATCTCCTCCTGACAGCCTGGTTGTATGAAACGGTGTGTTTTTTTCTTCAAGCAGTGAAACAAACATTTTTCTTGCATATTTTGTAAAGCATTTTGCTTTGTTGGAGATTTCTGAAGTAGCGCCCTTTGTGCTAAATTGTCATCGGAGGCTGATGTGGTTCTCGCTCTCAGATATGCCCGGGCTTGTTTCATTGTTGTACCCATTCAGGAATCGAAATGCAGGGCGTCACTATGTCCCTATACCATGAAAAGACACTTTCATATCACAAAAAATTCATTCCGGGATCATTGTGGACTAGATAACATGGCACAGCCCTACAAACCAACTTTGCCCAGCTTTGTAAATTTAGTGTTCTAGTCGGATGATCTCATTTGTCATTTCTGATGCTCAACCACTATTAAATCTTTATTCATAAGGTTGTTTACGCTTGCCTTGCTCCCATCTTACTTACTAACATTCATCAACAAAATGTGGGAAGTTCTTGTCTTCCATGTCAGGACTCATTCTTTCGGTGTCCTGAAAGTTCACCCTGAATTTGGAAAAAGAACATTCAAATCCGGAGCTCCCTGCTCCAGGAATCAGCTGCATAATCAGCAAAAACTGAATTTAAGATGATGCAGGTGACCTGCATTTACTTCAGGCTGGAAATGTTTTGCCAGAATATTACTGCCCCTGTTTTTTGACCTGACTCATATTTTAGGCTTTATAGTTGCTGAAATTCATGCATTTTGAATGGTTTTATATTTTACTCTTTACCGCTTGAACATTGGATATATTTGTATTGTGTGCTTTTGCTGTGTGTATTTGTGTGTTGCTACTTTGTGCAACTACTGTTGATTGGACTGTTGTCTGTCTTTGACATAACACTGTTGCAAAACAGACACTTTATCTCGATAGTCATATTAATCTGGTTAAAGGTTAAATAAAGAAAACTTAACTCATCTAATGCTAGCAAGCTCTTATTTTAGCCTTTTTCTAGCAAGTTGCCTCCTTGGTGAGTCTCTTGCACATACACAGCCACCTGTTAATTAGTGCTAAGTAACTGACAAATCATGTACAAGAATTTTACTAACCACAAAAACTGGAACAGACTGCTAATACAATCAACAGCAGAACATGTCACATATTTGTGTGGAAAAAAGTAATAAAATACTCAGAAAAGCACAAAATTGACTCAAAGGTTGCTGCTTGGTCTTTAGTCCAATCGAATAGAATCTTGGTTACAGATTGCATCCTAGTAAATCACCACAGAATGTGTGGTTTTAGTTATAAAAAATGTAATACCCATTTAAATACCAGCTAATTGCTTTTTGTTTAATTTACTAATCATGATTAAGCACTGACTATCTTTAGCTTTGACAGCCTCCATGCAAAAAGGGACTCAGCAGGACCAGAAACCAGAGCTCATTCAGCTCATTCAGATTTTTGGGCAGCCGCCGACTCACGCTGCATCAGAGTCCTCTGAGATCTCCGGTCTTTGTTCTGTCTCGAGGGATGAAGACATGGTTGAAGACAATCAGGTTGCCATGCCAACACCCAGCAGCACCACCACGGCGCTGTCTCGTCTGACCGAGCACCTTCCTGTTGTACAGTATCCACTTACACTCTGAGAGAAATTTGCACATCTAAGCTTCCTAGTTCAACCTGCTGTTTTGGAGCAATTAGCTGATGAAGTGCTGTATTAATGGGCTCTACACAGAAGGGACTTGTTTATTAAGCTTTTGTAGTTTTCTGTCAAAGGAAATGCTTAATTTCTATCTTTCTGTAATTACTTTTCAAGGTGAGGGTAATTATTAGCCTCAGCACTTCTGCTTTGGTCTGACAGCAGCCAGTGAGGCTGAATGTGTCTTTACAAACTTCACCACAGAGCTTTGTACACCTGATGATTGTAACCACAGACTGTACAGTTCTGTTTCTGAGCATCCTAGCCATTTTCCTCTCATCTCAGGGTGCAGTTTGGGTCAGTTTGTGTTGATACATCTGAATAACTTTAATTGTTTGAACTGTTAATCATGGAATCTGCATTGTTTAGAAATGACCTTCTCAGCAAAGTTGTGTCAGAGAAAATCTAAAATAAATCCAGCCTTAAAGTCATTAAAGACGTACACTGTACAATCATTGCACCCTGGAAAAGGAAGAGTTCAAAGAAATCATTAACAACAAATGACCCTAACATCACGCCCATGATGAGTGGATGGAAACTTCTGACCACAACTGCATGTAAAAGATAGACGTGAATCTGACTGTGCCACACTCTTAAACATACCCTGCTTTACCGTCTGTTATACTCTGTACACGAACATAATTTACAAAATTAACATCATGTTGTCTTCAAGAAGATTTTAAATTAATTATTAGACCAAAAAACAAGCCGAGAAAATTTTTACTGAGGTCACAGCTGAAGTAAGAAGACGGCTAAATTTCTCCTAGACTCGTGTAAAAGTTGTCTTATTTTTGCCACTACAGGAGTCACCCCCTGCTGGCCATTAGAAAGAGTGTACGTTTAAAGATGCTTCCTCAGTGGCTTCGGTTTTTAACCCTGGAAACTACAGACAGTTTTTATAGAGTCTGATTGTGTGACCTTTCAAAAAACAAAGCAACAAAAAACAAAACAAAAGAAGGACAAAAAAACTGTAAAACGAAGCACAGTCCCAAATTTCCTCTAAATAGTTGTTAATGGGAGTGATTTCACACAGCTGCTCACACTTCATGCGCCATTACATTTGTTTCAGTGATGCTGTCGAGTTCTCAGCGCTCAGCAATTACTTTGGTAGCTATCAGGTTATTTCAGCTCGCAAACAGCCCTTACAGCAATGGAACCCAGGCTGCACTAAATTACAACCTCTGCTGAGGTGCTGATTGGCAGTTATGTCATAAGGTGAAGAGTTTGCTACGCCCTCCTTCAAATCCACACTGACAGCGGATCTCCATCTGT
The DNA here is from genome assembly GCA_015106715.1 of Bujurquina vittata. NCBI lineage: Eukaryota > Metazoa > Chordata > Actinopteri > Cichliformes > Cichlidae > Bujurquina > Bujurquina vittata. The sequence goes on from VUQK01040756.1 coordinate 11,128, forward strand.
GTGAATGTTGAAGCAATGATTTTATATTTAGGAAATAAATGCCTTTGTTTCCTTGTCCATATAGGAGGTGAAGAACAACACTGCTGTCGTATGATCAGCATGAACACAGCTCCATCCCAGTGAAACAAAATCCACCAACTAGTGCCGTTACAGCTCTGTAATTAACAAGATACATTAAAAAACCAGTGCGCCAGGGCTTTTAAAGAGTTGCTGGCAGTCTTGAATTACAAATTCATGTCTGACTAACTTTGAATTTAGCAGTAAAGAAACATATTTATTATATTTGTAGTGCTTTACTAACAGCAGAATCAAAATGTCCTGACAGCTGTGATGGATGTCAGAACTTAATTTGATGATGTCTGCTGGGTATCAAATGATTTAACTATAAAGCTGAGCTTGTGTGAGGCAGCTCACCTGCCTGAGGTTTTGATGGATCATAATCATTATTCCTTTAGGTTCTCACTCAATGCCAGCAATGGTCAATAATTATGATTAATTGATTATTACATTTTTTTTGTGCCACATGCTTAAAGGCGTGCAACACTGGGAACACACATATGGATTCTGCTACCGCGGGTACCCCTAAGAACCTGCAGATATTTAATGACCTCCATGGAAAGACAAACAGCGGCTAACAGCTGCTGGTTTTTCATAGAAAAATGGTTTCCAGCCTTCCTCAAAGTTTCTGACTTCAAAACTGTCCGGACACGTCGTCTTCTTTCATTTCAAAAATGCAGCCAAGCAGGATTGAAATAATGATGCAGACGCTGGCACAACGTTTTTTTGTGAGTGAGCAGTTTACTTGATGATGCTTCAGGATCATCAAGTGCCCCGAAACTGGAAATGTGGAGATAAAACGGCTCCCTAATGCAATGTGGTCAATTATTTCTTCATTTATCTTTTAAGCCTGAAGCAGCTTCATTAGTTTCTTTTTTGTTGAGTCACAACATCCCCACTGGCTTCTATTTGCGCACTTCACCTCTTTTTCTCATCACACCATACTGCACTCGCAAGCTTCCATTTGTCACCGTTTCTCCTTCCGTTAATCGGAACGTACCTTTCAAACCGCTGCCTCGTGCTCACTTTTTCCTCTCTTTCATTTATCCATCAATAATCCTTCCCTATTCACTCCCTCCTTTCATCCAAAGTTACAAGACATCCTTCCTCCTTGCTATCGCTTATTTCTTTGCTATCGCTTCTTCTTTTCTCCACCAGTTCACTGACATTCAAGCCTGACTTGCTTTTCACATCTGGCCTTCACCCCACCTATTTGCATCCTTTCTTGCCAGGCATCTACACTTCTCAGACATGCCCACAGAGAAGACTTCGTGTAAATTCCTAAACTGACCCCCCCGCTGCATTTACATTCTCTAATCTAGTGACAAAAGGAACGATGAGCCAGTGCCTCATGGGAAAGGTCAGATTACTAACTAATCTGCTCTCCTACCCCCACTCTTCCCACTCCCCAGCCCCTCCCAGTCCTCCCACAGCACTGTTCATCCACTCTGTAAAAAGCCCACTGTGTCATTGCACTCATGTCTGGAGGTCACTGTACTCCACAGAGCGACCTCGCAAGTTTTGTGTAGCAATTAATTACCGTCACCGTGGCCGGCACATATGGCCCTATTATCATAAGGCCTCATGGGAGGATATTTCCTGCAGCCATTATTCTGTGGGAAGTGACAGGGAACATTTTAAAATGCCAACAGGCTTTTACTTCCACTGCTTTGTTGGGCCTGTAGTCAGGCCAGACACCAGCAGGAAAAGACTGCTGGCTATTTTTAACAACATTTCCACCTCATGGATACGTGAGATTTGTTTGTACAACACACTTTGAAGGGTTTGAGAAAATAAGCACCCTTTGAAAAGTATTTTAACTGTACTTTTTATATTCTTTTTACATTTATAGCAGATTCTGCTCAACTTTAGTGAACAAAAAAAACCCCACATGGAAAACGATTTCATAGAGTTGCTATGAATTTTTTGATAAGAATTGTAAAGTGAAAATCGGATATTGTAGCAGACCATTAACATCAATCATTCTCATTTCCCAGCAGTCTGTTATTTGCGGCCAGCATGCTCCAAAGCACTCATTACTACATAAAGGAAGTACAAAATTTTCCTGCTGCATCATGTGAGGCTCCGGCTTCCCTGTGACTCTGAACTGCATAAGCAGAAGAAAATGGATGCATGGATGAATGGGTGCATCATGGAGGGGTGGGGGTGGGAATGGGGGTGGGGCACCTGATCGGTCACCACAAGGTGAAGGCTTGGCGCAGTTATTGGACATATTGCAATGAAAAAAGGGTGAAAATGATGACTTCCAGCAAGGATAAAAGGATATGAGTTAGTCAGTAAATTAGTAAATGAGCTATTTTAATTATTTCGATCTGTTAAAACCTTTTTTAAATAATGCACTTTTCATCCAGGTTGCAGGGGGGATTAATCCCCCTCATCTTGATCACCCATTCCAGCTCTTCCTGGGGAAATTAAGATGTTGCCAAGCTTGCCAAGAGACATCCTCTTTCCTTCTCACCTAGGAGGAATCCTAGTCAGATGGTTGAGCCACTTCAGCTGGTTCCTTTCAGTGTGTAGGACCAGCAGCTCTCCGCTGAGCCTGACTGTGCCCCTAACCCTCTCCTCACCATCTCTCAGGGTGAGCACAAACACTCATTTTAAGCTAATTTCATCTTCTTATATCTGCAGTCTTTTTATTTTGGTCTCTACTCACAGCTCGTGAGTATAGGCGAGGGTAGGAATGTGCTCTTCATGCTCAGCTCTCTTAGTGACACTATCACTGCAGATGCTGCACAAATCTATCTGTTGGTCTCCTGCTCCACTCTCCGATCTATGAATCCCAGATTTGTGTACAAAGGTTCATGCACACAGATTAACAATATTACTATAGCAGAGGCTGGTGCCTCCAAAGTGTAGGGCTTAACACATTTGCTTGGAACATTAAAGGTCACTGGTTTGATTCCAGTCAGAGCCACAAATCCCCTTTAGGGTTGTGTCAAGAAAGTCTTCTGATATAAATCCGACAACCCCACCCCCCAAAACAAAAACAAAACCAAACAAAACATGTAGCTACTTGATGTGGCAACCCCCTTTATGAGAGAGAGCAGCTGAAAGAAGCTTCTTCTACTACAACATTAGAATAATTAAAAACTACTGGCTGTGATGTGAGACACTAATAGTAGTGGGCTTTCTTTCTAGAAAATCAATGTAAGTATGCTTCGCAGCCGGCCATCTCTCAGTTGTTTCCGACTCTGATTAGCGCTCTGGGCAGAATTCATTATTTTATCTCGAACTGAACCATTATCTTTTGGGATAGAAATATATTGTATTAATTATTGTATTGTATCTCATCTGGCTGAAATTCCTTTTTTATGGCTCTTTTATTTTCAACCAAAGCTTAACATAAATAAGCAAATATGCCAACTGTTTCTGCAAACTGTAAAAAATAAAATAAAATAAGAAAACATCACTCCTAGCCTCACTGCACTAGGATTCAAATTGATTTTAAACTTGTATTAATAACTTTTAAAGTTTTCCATGGCCTTACGCCTACCTACTTTATAGATTTACACACACCTTATAAACATGTCTGCGTTCCTTGGGTCAAACCGTCCCAATGGCCTGCCTCATTACAAAAATACATTTTCTGTCGATCTGCAGCAGAGGAACTCATTACAGAGAAAGTACTCAGTATCTACTCATTAATCACTCCTCAAATCTTACTTTTATACAAAGCTTGTGTAAATGCATCCTCTACCATTTTTTTATTGACCTTTACGTATTGATTCATTTTAACTATCATATTATTAACAATGTTTGTTCAGGTTTTATGCCTTAGTTTGTTATTGTTGTTTTAACTGGGTGTATTTTCTCTTTTATTAGTGAGTATTTTATTGTGTTCTATTAAGTACAATGTAACCATTTTGGAAAAGTATTATAGAAATAGTTTTTATTTCAGCACCATGGACAGCGGTGGTCTCTGCACAGATATCAATGAGCTGTTCAATTCAATTCTATTTATACTGTATAGCGCTAAATCACAACTGTCACCTCTATACCTTACCTTATACTGTAAGGTAAAGACCCTACAATAATTACAGAGAAAGCCCAACGGTCAAAATGACCACCTACAGTGGGAAGGAAAATCTTCCTTTTAAAAGGAAGAAACCTCCAGCAGATTCAGTGCAGAGTGGGGTATGAACAGAGTAAAAAGAGGTGAATGAAAAAGAAATACTCACGGGAGTTAAAGTTAAAGGAAGACTCAGCTCAACAGAGCTTTGACTCTTTGTCAGCCTGGCTACGGCACTGAAAAAAAACAAACCTGGGGTTGTTCTAATTTTCTTTAATTAGTCAGGAGTAGTAAGATGTCCTAGCTTTACAGGGGGCTTTTTTAGAACAAACTCTTTTTGCAAGTTAAATTAGTGAGATGCCATTTCCTCTCCAGTTTACGGGTTATCTGATTTAACCTGTGCAATTATTATACCACGGAGTCATTCAGTTCTAGTTTGAGGCTTTCTTTTTCAGACGAGCCACAGTATCCAAAGTTACACACAGTGAGGATGTAACACTATTGACAAGATAATAAAATAAAAATAAATATTGTTAAGTCTTCAATTTCCATACCATATGTCAGAAAAAGGCAAAAGCTCAATCACAGGTTACTTTTTCCCTCTATTTTTCATGATGGGACTCTGATAATCTGACAATGGATGTTCTTTGAGAAATCAGGTTTGCTGTTGCATAATCTTCAGATACTTGATTTTTTTTAATGTTTAACTTGTCAGGCTTTATATACAGAGGAGACAGTTCTTTAAATGCTTAGTTGTTGTAGTCATAATCAAGATGCTATTGAAGGACTGTAAACTGTAAAATTGGCCTCAGCTTTGTCCACACACTGACGTTTCATGTAGTCATTTTAGGCCTAAATTAAAGGACTCCACTCTGCTTTTTCAGTACCACGGACAGCAACACAGCATGAACGAGCTCTTGAACTATTTAGGAAGCTTAAACTTTCCAGAATAAAACTGTGAAAAGACTTAATCCTCTGAATATTGTCTCGAAAGAATAATTTTTACTTGGAGGATTCACGCCTCAGAAAATATGCTGCCTGTGAAGCCAAAGCTCCAGCACAGGTTACTTTCATGTTTTGTTTTTTGTTTTTTCTTATGATATTATGTTGGATTTGGTTTCTTTCTTCTTGTCATGATCCTGGGCTTGTGGCCCTGCGCTCTGACTTCTTTTAGTGATGTTCTGTTTTGTATCTTCTGGTTGTAGTTAGTTTTTTTTCATTTTTGTTAATCATAGGTTATTCTGATTTCTGTGTTCTCATCATCCATATCACTGTGCTCCTCTGTGTGTGCTCCTTTGTATATTCGTCTCCCCGTGTTCTTGTGTATCAAGTGTTTTTTTTACTCATTGTTCTCCTTTCTTGTGTCAGTTTAGGTGTTGTAGTTAGATTCTGTTTAGTCATGTTTTGATTCCCTCTGTGTGCCAGTCTCCTATGTGTCAAGTCTGCATGTACCATGTTTGGGTTACTTCCTGTTTTATTTTGACAGTTCTTTGTCCTCTGTGCTTGTGTTTTGCTTTACCTCCCTGAGTCTCGTTAGGAATATTTTGTTCACCTGTTGCCCCAGCTGTTTCCACTCACTCCTCATTTCCTCTGTGTATTTATTGTCTGAGTATTACCCTGCTCAGATGTCAGAGTCTTGTTGTCTTGTGGCTGTGTTTCCTGTGCTCCCCAGATCTTCAGACCTTTGTTAGTTGTTTTCCAGTTTTGGTTGCCTCAGTTTTTTTCCTTATGTTCTGTTGCCATAATAAAGGCTCAGCTGGTTCAGTTTTTACCACCTTCTCCTGCGTCCTGCTTTTAGGTCCTCTCCACCTTCACACGCCACACACCCTTTCACCGTGACACTTCTTTAAATATCTGATTTATTTATGATTTTTTTTTTTGTCATGTTTAAGGCACAGTTTAGGTCATAAGACACGAAGAACTAAAATCTGCCACCACACATTGTAGATGCAGGCAATCATTACAGGCCCTTCTTATCAAGCATAAATGCTGTAGTGTTAGTACACACAAACTGTGCATGTCTCCACCAGGATCAATCTTTTGGGTTCATATTTTTAATCATTTATTATTTTCTGTTTGTCACAGGACTGGCAGCAGAGAGAATTTTGATTGTACGTCTTTGTTTTCTGTCCCCATTGCTGCCTTTGTCTCTGAAACAGAATTTCCCTGTATCCCCCTGCATCCTGGCTCAGCATCCATTTTTTTCCTCTCTACCTCACACATCATATTTCATTTTCCTCTCTTCTGTGTTCTCCCTCTGGTTCTCAGGGTCTCTGTTTTCCTCTCTGTACTTCTGGCACTGCTAACGGGCTTTTCGAAGTGGCCTTTAGAAGCAGCTGGATTGTTGCCGGAAGCCTTTGGAGACCTGCCATGCCGTCATATGCCCCTCTCCACTTTATCCTCCTGTGGCTGCCCATCTCTACTTCTCCTCCTCTACAAATTTTAATTTCCTTTTTTTCTTCTTCTTTGCCACCATCCATCCTCCTCTCCCTCTCTCGGTTGATTTCTTATCTGTCCTCTTGACTCTTCTGCATCTTTTTTTACTCGTCTGCTTGTCCCATCTTGTCAGTCTTGATGTTTCTTGTAAAATCTGCAATAAAATCGGAGTCCAATCTGTCTGGCACATTGTTCTTTTCCATGAGCTTCTCTTCATTTTTCATGACTTCTGATGGTTTCTTTTCTATGCAACAGGTGGTCCAGCAGCCATAAGTCTTTTTTTTTAAATCACTTGAGCACTTTAATGCTGTTCTATATATTTTTTGTTACTTAGGCACACCGTTTCTTTTTGAATTAACAGACTGATACTTCCCCCTCTCTCCTCTTTGGCTCTCTTTGGATTTAGGTCCAATTTTTCTGACCTGAACACCTGTACTGCTTATGTTATATAAAGAATATATTTCACATGTTGAAGGCCTGTATTACAGTGGTGTGAAAAAGTGTTTGCCCCCTTCCTCATTTCCTGTTTTTTTGCATGTTTGTCACACTTAAGTGTTTCGGAACATCAAACCAATTTAAACAATAGTCAAGGACAACACAAGTAAACACAAAATGCAAGTTGTAAATGAAGGTGTGTAGTAGTAAAGGTGAAAAAAAATCCAAACCATCGTGGCACTGTGTGAAAAAGTGATTGCCCCCCTTGTTAAAACATACTA
>VUQK01040758.1:0-14939 GCA_015106715.1 Bujurquina vittata
TCAATTAAGGTTAAAGATTAAATTAAATTTAAAAAAATAAACTGTCAAAAAAATAAAAGAAAAAAAAAAAAAAAAAAAAAGAAGTAGGAAAAAAAAGAAAAAGAAAAATTAAATTAAAAAAAAAAACCCTGAGATAAATATAAGTACTAAATATTGCAATACTTTCAATAAGAATAACAAAAAACAAATTTTATATAAAATAAAAACTGTGGCTGATAAAAAAAATTGTATAATAAATAATAATATAAAAAAAATATTAATATTTTAATGTTAGCACTTTTTCAGAAAAGAAAACCTGGAAAATTTAAATGTAAAAAATACTTGTGAAATGCTTGATAAATATGTAAAGATAAAATAAATTGTGTATTGTGCTACTGTGACGCTGAACTCACGCTGTGAGCTGACTCGTCTTCTTATCGATGAACCTCAGAGCCTCGTCGTGAGTCATCTCCACAAAGAAACCGTAACCGACCGCCACAAAGATCCTGGATGAGTCCTCACTGATGGAGAAGAAGGAAAAGAAAAGAGAACTAAGTTAAAGCTTCTTTGCCTGTTTGAAGAAAGTAAAGCTGCTGATGGTAAATTTGGATGTGTCAGCAACTCACACTTCAGCTTGAACGTAGAAGTTACAGCCGAGATCAACGTCCGTCTTCAGCTGCTGAGAGCCCGCCTCCTGCAGGAACACACAGCAGCATTTAACACATGAATCACAGGTGACCTTCGCACAGTCAGCATGTTAAATGTTAAAGTTCATGACAGTAAAATTAGAAAAAGACTGAACGAGTAAGGAGCTGAGATAGAATCCAGCCCCCCTGCAATCCTGAAAAGGATAAACAGAAGAAGATGGATGGGTGGACGGATATATCAATGAAAAGGACTTTTTTTTTTAATATCAGAAAAATTGATAAAATGTGTACTCTCTAAATAAAAAACAAAGCTAATGAAAAATATATTTAAAAACCTGAAAATGTGGATACAATGGATGTTTTGACTTTCCAGCTTTTCAGACTCTTTGATGGAAACAATGGAGATTTGGATTCACACCTCTCGCTCTAACAAGCTGCACGTATTGATCTGCTGGATAAATAGCTGCAGTGAGGCTCTGCTGTATTGATGGAGCTCATCACAGAAGAGTGTGCTGAACCACACAAACAGCTCATACAGAGACGATACAGAGAAATGCGTCTTTATTGGCAGAACTCAGTCTGCAGCTCATTAACCAGCTGATGGAAGCTTTTAACGTTAACAGAGGATGACATCCAGCACAACCACCCAAACATGCCTTCAATGATCATGATGTATGCAATAAAAAAAAGACTGTGCGTATGTGTGTACCTGTAGACTCTGTATGGTGTTCTTCAGCTGCAGGTACTGAGAGATCTTCTCATAAACCTGATCCCTCTGCTCCACCACCTTCCTGCCAAACACCAGCCGTCATTTGATTTACAGAGAACATTAACGCCTTCGGATGCACCAAAATAATTCACACAGACACAACACGCCAAGAAAATCTGATTCAAAGCACCAACAGCGTTTTAGACACCTGAGCTCTTCAGTCTGACAGCCTGATAATAATGCTGTGGACACTCAGACGTCGACCCAAAGAACACCTGTTAGAGTACACCTGGTTTCCTTAAACATCCATCATACATTAAAGCTTCTCATTCTATCATTTCAATTGAACTGAGCTCATTCTTTAGTGTATTTTTTTTATTTATCTTTCTGCATCTTGTTCTGATATAAATTTATTTTATTGCTCTAAGCTGGGTTTCCTGTTTTGGCTGCTGTAACGCAGTAATTTTTTTCAAAATTTTGAGATAAATGATGTATTTCTTATCTTATTGATGTTCATATTAAACATTACCAATCAGGTTAGTGAATGAGCAAGTAATCCATGTGAACCAAAGGCTCAGGCTCTAAATACTTAGTTTCACAGTTTTTTTTTTCTACTCTTGGATCTGCCTGATGTCATCAAGAAGGAATATCCCTAATATGGCCCACCCACCTGCTGTCTTAAAGGGGAGGAGCTAAACCAGTTCATGTTATATAGAGGATGAACCGAGGGTCTGCACCAAGGCCCAGTATAAGACAAAGAAGGAATATACTGAACTGAACAAACAATCTCTGAAGCGGTTTGAGATGAGATGATTCAACATTGATTAAATCCAACTACACATGATGAAGCTAAACTAGCTCCTGTACTTGGATGTGCTTAGCACTCTGGGATGCATCAACACAGCCCACTTAACGGTCTGCTCATGCTCAGTTATCTGCTGCTCTGCTCTGCCATACTGGCTGCAGGTATTGAAGACATTTCCTCTTAGCGTGGTTTGCACGCTCCATTTTTGTCTGGTTTGTTGCCCCAGTTCTTGCTCTGGTGTGAAACTGCAAAGTCTCTCTCAGACATACACTATATTGCCAAAAGTATTCACTCATCATCCAATTCAGGTGTTCCAATCATCTCCACGGTCACAGGCGTATCAACCCAATCACCTAGGCATGCAGACTGCTTCTAAAAACATTTGTAAAAGAATGGGTCGCTCTCAGGAGCTTAGCGAATTCCAGCGTGGTACCGTGATAGGATGATACCTGTGTAACAAGTCCAGTCGTGAAACTTCCTCGATACCTATTAATCCACAGTCAACTGTTGGTGGGATTATAACAAAGTAGAAGAGATGGGGAATGACAGCAACTCGGCCATGAAGCAGTAGGCCATGTAAAATGACCGAGAGGGATCAGTGGATGCTGAGCCGCATAGTTCAGTCCGTTTAGTTAAATTTTATTCAATTTTATTTACATAGCGCCCAATCACAACAAACAGGGAGCCAATGGAGTGAAGCCAATATGGGAGAAATATGCTCTCTTTCTAGTCCCTGTCAGTACTCTAGCTGCAACATTTTGGATCAGCTGAAGAATTTTTAGAGAGATTTTAGGACAGCCTGATAATAATGAATTACAATAGTCCAGCCTAGAAGTAATAAATGCATGAAATAGCTTTTCAGAGTTCATCAAGGCCTTTATGTCTTTAAGACATTTCTGCAGTTTAACTAATTGATGTGTAATTGAGGTGCATCGTGCGCAGAGGTTGCCAACTTTCTGCAGTCAATCACTACAGACCTCCAAACTTCATGTGGCCTTCAGATCAGCTCAAGAACAGTGCGTAGAGAGCTTCGTGGAATGGGTTTCCATGGGCGAATAGCTGCATCCAAGCCTTACATCACCAAGTACAATGCAAAGGGTCAGATGCAGTGGTGTAAAGTACGCTATCACTGGACTCTAGAGCAGTGGATATGTGTTCAGTGGAGTGACGAATCACGCTTCTGCACTGGCAATTCGATGACTCTAGGTTTGGCAGTTGCCAGGGAAATGGTACTTGTCTGACTGCATTGTGCCAAGTGTAAATTTTAGTGGAGAGGGGATTATAGTGTTGAGATGTTATTCGGGAGTTGGGCTCGGCTCCTTAGGTCCAGTGAAAGGAACTCTTAATGCTTCAGCATACCAAGAAATTGTGGATAATTTGATGCTCCCAACTTTGTGGGAACAGTTTGGGGATGGCCCCTTCCTGTTCCAACATGCACACCAGTGCACAAAGCAGCTCCATTAAGAAATGGATGAGTGAGTTTGGTGTGGAAGAACTTGACTGGCCTGCACAGAGTCCTGACCTCAACCTGACACAACTCCTTTGGGATGAATTTGAGCGGAGACTGCGAGCCAGGCATTCTCTCCAACATCACTGTCTGACCTCACAAATGCACTTCTGGAAGAATGGTCAGAAATTCCCATAAACACTTCTAAACCTTGTGGAAAGCCTTCCCAGAAGAGCTGAAGCTGTTAATGATGCAAAGGGTGGATCAACATCATATTAAACCTTCTGGATTAAGAATTGGATGTCACTCAAGTTCATATGTGTAAAGACAGATGAGTGAATACTTTTGGCAATGTAGTCTATGAGCAAGTAAAGAATACAGGAGCTTCCTCCTGTATTTACCTTCTTGTATTGGAGTATCGACTGTACCAGGTCTGAAAAAGGTGATCACTGTTCTGCTGTCGTTTCTAGGTTGAACATAAGCCAATCAGCAGTGAAATGTATAAAAATGCCACTGTACTAAAAACACATTTGATACAATGGATCAGCTACCAAGACACAGACTGTCTTGACCACATAAACATTCCTAACTGCACTGAGCTGCTGCTATGTGATTGGCTGATCGGCGTTGAATAAGTGAGTGAGTGTAGGAATTTCATATTATTCCGTCTGCAGGTAATTAAAGAACACAGAGGGAGAGGAGAAGTAAAACTAAAATGAAACTAAGACTGTTATAAGATCAGCAGCTGATCTGACATTTATTAGGCTCTTATTAAGCTTTAAATGACTTTAAAAAAATATTACTATTTCTATTCGCCTCATTCGTGACTGTACTACTACTCTTAAAAATGGCTGCGTGGATAAAATCTGCGTTGATAAACACTTATCAAAACGAATGTTTTACACTATTTGACCAGGTTTAAAGTCATAGAACATTAGTCCTGCAGGGGAGGAACTTAAGCAGGGCTGGGCTGCAGTTTAACTTCACGTTACATTTATTATAGTTTAGTTTTTAAAGTTTTGTAACTAACTACAGTTCCCCGATCTCTGTTAGGACATTAAAAACCGCGTTTAGACAGCAGCTGAAGCGTCTCCTTACTGTAAGTCTCTCTTCAGGACTTCGCTGATGAATGTTTCATATTGCAGGACCTTCTGGTTCACGTTAGCGTTAGCATTGGCACTGCCGGGAACAGACATTTCTTCACTGTTTTGTATTAAAAGGAAACAAACAACAGAAAAACTCCAGGTTCAACGCAGATAAACTTCCGCTCCCAACAGCGCAATCTCTCCGTCACAAACTTTGATGTTTCTGCGCCCCAAAGTGTTCGGTTAGCATTCTTAAAACAGAACGTAAACACGCCGCTCCGCACCGGATACGGAGAAACTGTGAGCAAGTGCTTCCGGATTTCGCAATAAAAGCGCTGATCGGCAGAAGGACAAAGGTTTGTCTTCAGAAAAAGCTTTTTTTCTGTGACTGAGTTACACCTTGCTTTATTTTTAAGAATAAAATAGAATGTCGTTATTTGTCATTGTTCAGGTGTACTACGACATTTGGAACATCACCTTGAGGCCCATCAAGTAAAACCTTATCCATGTTCCAAGGACTTGCTTTATAAACTGAAAATGTTTTTTATCATTAATTGGATGAAATATTTTATAAACAAATAAAACAACGAAAATAAATATAAATCCTAATAACGGTGTGACTCGGTGGGATATCCCCTTATGACGTCTGTGTAAACAAACATGGCGGACCACGGGGCGCTCTGCAGTTAGTTCGTTGAATATATTTATTAAGCGTCCTGCATGAAAATGCGTGTTACAACTCGTATTTTCTCTAGTTTTTATTTAGCGTTTATGCGCGTCCCTTTGACAGAAGCAGTTTAAAACAAACTAACAGATTTTAAAGTTTCAGCTTGGCTAGCTTAGCTAAGAGGTTATCATCAGTGCCTCAATTCCGGAGGTGAAAACGTGATTTCTGAAATGACTTTTCTTTACAAAAGTTTGTTTTTGCTTATGTAATTTACGCCGAATTCAATTGAACAGTTTAAACTCTTTTTGGGTTTAAAGGATTTTTGAATAAATTAATGTTGTATTGAGCCAATGAGCGCAGCATCGTTAATGTCTATTTTTGCAGGGAGTTCGTAGTTTGCCTTCGTCTCCCAGCTTTTCTGCACCTGGGAGCTGTTTTGTACGTCATTAACTGTTCACTTGAAAGCATACACTTTTTGAATAAGAAGACAAATATCTATGAGAGATCTGGGGCCAAATTAAATCCAGATTTACTGAACCTGTGGTGAACAGAGCTCATACAAACATGGAGCAGTACACTATTCTGGGTCGGATCGGAGAAGGCGCTCATGGTATCGTCTTCAAGGCCAAACACACTGAGGTGACTCAATCTCTGAAACGCTAACCTGTGCTTTTATATCTGCATCTCACCTTCACTTTCCAGCATTCCTCAGTCTAAATACTCATCATTCCTATCAATAGTTGATGTTTAAATAAACCTGATCAGCATATATGGCATGGAAGCGTTCTTGTGTGTTAGACAGGGGAGACGGTGGCTCTGAAGAAAGTGGCTCTGAGGAGGCTAGAGGATGGCATCCCAAACCAGGCGCTGAGGGAGATTAAAGCACTGCAGGAGATTGAGGACAACCAGCATGTGAGTGTCAGAGTGCTGCTCTGCAGAGTTTTTACAGAGGTTATTTTTATTCTTCAACACTACATGTTTTCCCCTGGTGTGTTTAATGAAGTGGAATCTCCTCTTCAGCCACAGACTGGAGGAGGAAATGCTTAAGCTTTTTAGGTGAAGCAGTGTCTCTGTCTGAGATCAGCTCTGGCTCAGGGTCCTAAATGCATTAACAATCAGAGGAGAGCATTAAATTATAAGAAGCTGCAGAGTTTCTGCAGTTTGAAGTGGGAGCAGTGGGTAGGTGCTCACCACGAAGGGTCGCTGGTTCAAGTCCCCGTCTGAGGCGCATGCTGTCATTGTGTCGCTGGGCAAGACACTTAACCCACATTGCCTAAGTTTGAATGTGGTTGGTGGTGGTGGTGGTCGGAGGGGCCGTAGTTGCAAATTGGCAGCCACGCTTCTGTCAGACTGCTCCAGGGCAGCTGTGGCTACATTAGTAGCTTACTACCACCAAGTATGATTGAGGTGTGAATGAATAGTACATGAAATTGTAAAGCGCTTTCAGTACCTTGAAAAGGGCTACGGAAGTGTAAGGCATTATTATTATTGAAGTGATGCAAGATATCTTTCTGTGACTTCCTCGTCAGGTGGTGAAGCTGAAGGACGTCTTTCCTCATGGCACAGGCTTCGTCCTGGTGTTTGACTTCATGCTGTCTGACCTCTCGGAGGTCATTAGGAACTCCCACCGCCCTCTGACCCCTGCGCAGGTCAAAAGTTACATGATGATGCTGCTGAAGGGCGTGGCCTTCCTGCATCATAACAACATTATGCACCGGGTGAGTGGCGCTAACAGTTATCATTAATGTACCATCCGAATATTTTCTCACTGAATCCTCTGAGCCACAACATAGAGAAATAAAAATTGATGACATTTTGGAAAAAATGAAGTAATAAATGCATGAATTAGCTTTTCAGCATTACTCTGAAACAGGATGTTTCAAATTTTAGAAATATTGCAAAAATTCAAAAAAGCAGTCCTGCATCTTTGTTTAATATGTGCAGTGAAGGACATATCCTGGTCAAAAATGTCTTCAAGAGTTCTGACACTGTTACTGGAGGCCAAGGTAATGTTAATTAGTGGAGAGTGTTAAATATGGGAAATGATGAGCAAGTAAAGAGTTCCTGCAGTCTGAGTTCATGCAGGATAAGATAAGAAGTTGATTTAAGAAAATGAACCAGTCATAAAGTGGCGTGTGTATTTGTAGGACCTGAAACCAGCAAACCTCCTCATCAGCTCTTCAGGACACCTGAAGATTGCAGACTTTGGTCTGGCCCGGCTGTTCAGTGAGCATGGAGAGAGGCTGTACAGCCACCAGGTGGCCACCAGGTAGATAAGATAAATAAGAAATGCTTTATTTAGCAGACAGCTGTAGCTGTGCATTCATGCATGCATTCCTCTTAAACTATGTGGTACAAGTGTAAAGTGGAAATAAAGTACAAGAACCTTAAATGTTCAGTAAACGTACTCTGTTACATTCCACCACTATGTGTGTTTAGGTGGTACCGAGCTCCTGAGTTGCTTTACGGAGCCCGAAAGTACGATGAGGGAGTCGACCTGTGGTTAGTACAGTCCTGACAACACTGCCAAAAGGTGTACCCTCACTGTTATCTGCAGTGTTATACTTTCCTCTGTATTAACGCCACTGCTGTTTAGCTATAACACAATAAATGTAGATGCTTTTCTTTCTGATCTGCATGCTTGTATTCTTTTTCAGTATATTTTATATTATTCTTTAGTGAGACAGTATAACATGGAGTGTAAGCTCCAGTACAAACTCTGTTAATGTTCATAATAATTTAATGCTGTTAAATTAATGCAGTGCTTCTAGCTAAACAGCAGGGGGAAGCAGCAGTCTGCCGTCACAGCTGCACTGACTGATGAGTGTCTTTCAGGGCGGTCGGCTGCATTTTTGGGGAGCTGTTGAACTCGTCTCCTCTGTTTCCTGGAGAGAAC
Source organism: Bujurquina vittata (assembly GCA_015106715.1). Classification (NCBI taxonomy): domain Eukaryota; kingdom Metazoa; phylum Chordata; class Actinopteri; order Cichliformes; family Cichlidae; genus Bujurquina; species Bujurquina vittata. The sequence goes on from VUQK01040758.1 coordinate 8,236, forward strand.
GACATTGAGCAGCTCTGCTGTGTCCTCAGAGTGCTGGGAACACCGACTCAGGACAGCTGGCCTGTAAGACACACACACACACACACACACACACAATGAGGCATCACGTCAGGGGATGTTATAATGCTATACATTTATATTTTCAGATATCTTTCTGCATAGAGTTGATTTTATTTTTTTTTCATTCTCTTTTTATTAAAATACCATCCCACACATTCACACATAAAATAGGTATTCTGAAAATTGAAACAAAGGGAATGTAAAATAAAATCTTAATTTCAATAAGCTATAGCTTATTGATTCAGTAAGTATATTCATCTGTAGTAGTGATTGAATGTTACAAACTTCTGTATTCATCTTCACAAGCAGACGTGTATATCTGTCCATACCCATGTTGGTTAAATTTAAATGTACCAAAAAGACTGCAATATGTTGTTTTTAAAATAAAGTTTTTTGTGCATAGACAACATCAGTGCATAATTATTTATGACAGTCCTGCATCATCTGCCTAAAATATTGTTGGACCCAAGTTAGCTTTATTCAAAATGTTTCATTTAAAATGCAAAGGGGAAATGAAGGGGACCAGCAGTCAATAACGATGAGTATGCAGAGAAAATAAATGGGACATAAAATGTAATTTATTATATAAACCAACAACTGTCTGACATCTGTGTGGAGTTTTACGGGACTGCTGAGGTAGTTTTGTGTAATTTTTGTTTTTATGGCTGTGAAACCTGGTAATTAAAAAAAAAAAATCCTCTCTCTCCTCTGTGTCTCCAGGAAATAGTGGAGTTGCCAGATTACAACAAAATTACCTTTAAGGAGAATCCAGCAATCCCATTGGAGGAAATCGTCCCTGACACGTCGCCTCAGGCCATCGACCTGCTCTATAAGTTCCTGGTGTATCCCTCTAAACAGCGCTGTTCAGCCAGACAGGTAAGAAACAGGAACTTCATGTTTTAAGGTCCTCGGGGTTCATTTGGAGGTTCACTCATCTTTTTATTAACAATAAAGTCTTGGAACACAACCATTATATCTTTTCTGCTCACTCACATACTACAAAAATGTCCATTATCACGCAGGTAAAGGTTGATAAAGCAATTATTGATTGGTGGTCTACCTGTCTTCTCCTCCCTGCAGGCTCTCCTCCATCCATACTTCTTCTCCTCTCCACTTCCTGCTCACCACTCTGAGCTGCCCATCCCTGAGAGGGCGGGGCGACCCCCTCGCCAGCGCTTGCAGGCTCCACCCACTGACTTCTCAGTGGACCTACCCCTGCAGAACAGCGTGGTAGACCCTGCACTGCTGCAGGGATATGCTGCCTGCCTTTGAACTGACCGGTGGTCTTCACTGCCTAAGCTTAGACCAGCTGACCTTGTTTGATGTATTTATTCATTATGTGGTTTATTAAATCCTCTCCTACAGACTGGATTCATATTTTTTATGAACTTCATCTCACACAGAAGCAGCTGAACTTTCATGTCCTCACAATGCTTCAAAAAAGCAAACAAACCATAGCAAGAAGGTTTCTGAAAGTCTTCTCATTCTCCGCAGGAGAAAATGAACTTAAGCAGTCAAGTTTCCGCATGAAGAATTACACCTGCTAATAAAATTTATGGGACTAAAAAGAATGAAAGTTTAACCCTACTGGGTCTCCATGAGGCAAAATGATGATGAAATAAATAAAAAACACTAAATTAAACAATAAGATTTGCACATTAAAGATGTTTGTTTCTGTTCTGCTTATGAAACATGTTATGAGTTGTTTTGTTGAAGATCATTCATAATGTGTGGATCAGTTATCTTGGTTCCTGAACATTGTTTCTTTGGATGTGGAATTTGACAGAAATAATGTTGATAGTAATCATGTGTTCACACAGTGAGAGCTGCGTGCCTGAGAGAACCAAATGACGGTTATCTTTTTTCAGTTATGTCACAGAGAACCAAGATTCGAAAAAACTTGAGTGTCCAGAGCAGGCTGAAGGAGAAAGCTTTGAATCACAGGAATTATTTGTACTGATATCAGTATTTGGCCACGTTCGCAGCCCCCGCTGAAACAGCACATATATGAACAAAGACAAGAAAAAGCAGAATAGGTCAGTTTTTTCTTTGTGTTTTTGGGCCAGTTGTGGACTGGACCTGGACTCCGGTGGTCGGACAGAGTGATCTCATATTTTAACGCACTCGCAACAGCGAATGATAATTTCTGGAAACTCAAAATTTCAGCAATAGAAATAAATTCAACTTCATCCTTGGAAAAACAAACAAATAAAAAAAGTAGGAGGAGTCAAACACCTCCTCTTCCTCCACCACACCTCAGAGCAGCATTCAGATGAATTTGAAACCCTCAGAGCTCCTCAGCCTCTGCTCAGACAAAGTGCTCTGTCCCTCATTTTTCTGCCCTGCTCTCACAAACACAGCGATGATGTCAAAGTATTCACCGTTAGCTTATTGGTCTTCTGCAGTGACGTCCACCAGATCTGAAACAAGCTTCAGTACAAAGGTCAGAATCATTTATTGTATCCACGCTGGTCTGTCTGTGCTGCCAAGTTCCTGTTCAAACGAGTCATAAAGTTTTATTTTCCTGATCAGATGCTTGTTACGCAGCTCACCCTGTCAATATCTACTTTTAACATCTTTAAGCTGAATTTCTCCAGGCTAAAAATTTTCTCTAAGCTAAAATATTTGCATTTCTTTTCAAAAGCAAGTTTTATGGCCCAATTTGTTATTATTATTATTATTTTTTTTTTTGTGCAGTGGTTGCTGCTGGAAGGCATTTGACATTTTTTGCTTAAATGACCAAACTTCACTTGTTCAAAGCTGTGAAAACTGGTGATAAATTGGTAATAAGTTTGTCTAACCACAAAATTATGTTTTAACCATCCAAACAAAATTGATCTTAGATGAAGTTGCTGCCAAAATTAAACTTTATTATTCTGTACATTAATATTCAGCTGGTACTTTGTATCCAGCATCATGTAGCCTTAGTTAGCTGTGGAGCCTACTTATTCCATCAAAACGTAATGAAGGCTAAGTATGGAAGTAAATAATACGAGCCACTTAAGATGTTCCGTAAGCATACAGTGTTTTTTTCTTTCACATTTTCGGATTAAGTAGTGTAAGTAGCTAAAGTTTTTGCTTCACTGCACTTTTACCTGTACGGAGTGTAAAAAGGACCGTCTTGAAAAGTTATGTAATTTGGCAGCTTAGGCTTGCCATAAAGTTCTTGCTGATTCTTATGCGCGTGTTTAGAGCTTCACACGGTTTGATAAAAGAGGCCACCAAGCTTACAAAAATGCTCGATATTCCTCAGAGAACAAAGCGTTCTGAGGCCTCATAATTAATAAATATTTCGTAAGTAATTACAGTCATTTGGTTTTTTTTGGTTTTGAAATGAGCTGATCTGTATGATGTCAGGGAGGCTGGTTGCTGGTTTGCTGCTGTGTCTTCTACATTTCTCCTATTATGTATTTTTTCAGACGGGCCCTGTCCTTTCAGACACTTTCCTCCAATCAGCGCGCACGTCCCAAGAGGCCAGTGCCCCGCTCCTCTTCAGCCCCTGCCTCTGGCTGGACGATTCCAGCTGTCAAAAACTGACCTCTGCTTACATCCCACCTCCATCTTCTTCATCCTTGCATAGCAATCATGCTCTGATTCCACCCCCCACCTGCCTCCGCTCCTCAGCATCTGGTTGTAACAGTTACCATGGCAACCTCTACACACCATCCTCCCCCTCTTCAGGTGACTGGATGTTACCTGACAGTATGTCTTGGGGGCGTGGATCTGGACCAGGTGAGGAATTACGCGTTTGTGTGAGCAGCACGTGTGCGTGTTCTTGTGCTGATTTGTCATCGTTTGTTCAGAGCCCCGCGAGTGTGTGAGCTGTGGGACGCAGAGCGCCTATTTGTGGAGACGAGACGCCGCAGGCCGACTCCTGTGCAACACCTGCAGCCTCCGACAGGAAGCCAACAACACACCGCTGCTGAGACCGAAGAGACGCGCTGTAAGAAGACACGCACACACACACACACACACACACACACACACACACTCACACTCATCATACTGACAAGTCATTGAAAATGGTGGGCCCACCACCCATCACCCACAGGAGGGGCTGCAGGAGTTTGGTGTTTTGTGGATCGGGCAGTGGTCAGAGGTGGAGGTCCTGGAGCTCTGATACCTGGCGTCCAAACCTAATTGTGGCACATGGGACATCACATCTCTGGTGATAGTGTGAGGTTGAGAGATACCGACTAGATATAGTTGGGCTCATCTCAATGCACAGCTTGGGCTCTTGAACCAGAGGCTTTGGACTCTGTTCCACTCTGCAGTTGTGCTCGGTGAGAGGGCAACAGTTCAGAGTAGCCAGCTTTCTGGGAATCCCGTTTTGGGGACCAGCACTCTGATATTGTTTCCAAAGAATAAAATGCTAATTATTAAAAGCAGCTAATTTGTTAATTATTGTTTTGGAAACTAAGCTATAAATATCATTTGGAGTGCAGTCATCAAATTGCAAGAGATGTTTTTTAACACTTGTTCCAGTGAGTGTGTAAGAATGCAGGTGTGATGGCGGTGCTGTGGCTGTGAGCCCGGAGAGTGCGGTTTGTGTTTGGTTTCACTCACAGTGGAGTTTTATTTTCACTTCCTGTTTACTTCTGCTTTTGCTGTTTGGTGAGCTTTACAGAAAATCATAGACTGTTCATAAAGGATGGACATAGCCACCAAGCTGCTACCCAATAGCTTGTGCAGGCTGTTTTTTGGTTTGTTGTTGTTGTTGTTGTTTCTTGGGGGTGGGGGGTTCTTTCTTTGGTTGGTTGGAGCTAGAGGTGAACATATTTCAATGAGATGGTGGAGTACTAAGGCTAAGTTCACACTGCAGCCTGAAGTGACCCAAGTCTGATTTATTTGCCCTCATGCGACCTGTATCCAATCTTTTCATGACAATCTGAACAACACAGATCCGATTTTTTCAAATGCGACCCAGGCCCCTTGGATGTGTGGTACTAAATACAATACCTATCCGATCATTGCAAATGCGACCTGTGTGGATACGGCCGGGCCGCATTTATCCGACCTGCGCATCATTGATACTCGACACCAACAGCACAAACATGGTTTACAGGTTCATTGTAGAATGAGTGGAGGTGAGGGGCAGCAGACAGCCAGCAGCTACGCCTGCCTGTCTTGGGTCAAAGTGAACAGGAGGAAATTATCCACACAGACCAAAACAGTTTTTGCATCAGGCTGTAAACAGGTTTATTTCTGCTGTAAAACTGGTTTAACTGATCATTTTGATAAAAACAAGGCACAAACGCACAACTCTTATTTTACTTGCAAGGGAAGCCGTCCTCCGCGTCCCTCAGGACACAAAGGAGGGATCTTCACCGAGTCGGTGCCGACCGCAGCCTTCATTCACACATGCATACAATAAAAATCACGTGAGGCCACAAACCTCCAGTTACAGCATACAGTCAGCAACGTTCCTATCGTTTATCATATATGGATGTGTGCTTACGTGTATGCGCATGGCGTACGTGACTTACATGTGTGCGCGATCGTGTACCTGTGCGTGTGTCAGTGTCTTCCTCTATGTGTGTGTGTGTGTGTGTGTGTGATTGCGGTCTTCCTGTCATAAGTACCACAAGCCTGTCCCCATTAAAGTAAAGTAAAACAACAGGATTATATACAAAACAATTCATACTAATAGAAGATATGATAACTCATAAGAAACCAAGCTGAAATTTCATACATAATTCCAACATTAACATGTCTGTGGAGACTGCCCAGCATGGACAGGACCAATGATAGATTCTATCTCCGTACTATCTATCTCAGTAGTCAATGTACTTTTACTTTATTTAAATATTTTTATGCCATACTACCTTCTACTTCAACACTGTTGTGGTATTTTGGATGTACTTTGTACTTCATGCCATTTTTAAAAAAAAATCTTTAGCTCCTTTATATTTTAAAATATAAACTTACTAATATATAATGCTGTATTATTATAGATAATGCTACCTATTAATTAAAAACACCTCCAGCTGAAACATCAAAGCGATATACACAATAACCAATGAGTAATTATGATCCACTAACATAATAAAAATGATTCAGCACACTATATTTTGATGCCTTTTATAAGTAGGTTTGAGGATTTTATTTAAGATTCTATTTATACAGCGCCAAATCACAACAAACAGTCGCCTCAAGGCGCTTTGTATTGTAGGTAAAGACCCAATAATATTGCACATAAAACCCAATAGTCAAACAACCCCTATGAGCAAGCACTTGGCGACAGTGGGAAGGAAAAACTCCCTTTTAACAGGAAGAAACCTCCAGCAGAACCAGGCTCAGGGAGGGGGGGTCATCTGCTGAGGGGGGAGAGAGAGAGGAGAAAAGACACACTGTGGAAGAGAGCCAGAGATTAATAATAACTGATGAATAAATGCAGAGTGGGGTATAAACAGAGTAAAAAGAGGTTAATGAAAAAAAAGGGAAAAACACAGTGCATCATGGGAACCCCCCCTGCAGCATAGGCCTATAGCAGCATAACTAAGGGATGGTTCAGGATCACCTGATCCAGCCCTAACTATAAGCTCTATCAAAAAGGAAGGTTTTAAGCCTAATCTTAAAAATAGAGAGGGTGTCTGTCTCCTGAATCCAAACTGGGAGCTGGTTCCACAGAAGAGGGGCCTGAA
>VUQK01040760.1:0-10537 GCA_015106715.1 Bujurquina vittata
AGGTCACCTCGTAGGATCAGAGCGGTTTCCGGAGCTGCTTTCTCTGCAGACCGCTGCCATTACTCTAAGGACCAGCGCGGTGAGCGCACATGCACACGCACGCTCTCACGCAGTTGCCCGATGGCGCTCCGGCTTAAACCCGGAGAGCGGAGAAAATGATTTCATATCATTCAACAAGGCTTTAAAAAATGACAAGAAAATGAAAGTTTATCTATAATTTCAGTTAGTTTTAGTAAGTTTTGGAAACTCAAAATACCGTTTTAGTTAGTTATTGTTTTTTCCTTTTAATTATAGTTTTTATTTATTTCAGTTAACGACAATGTTTTTTCAATTTCAGTTTTCGTTATTTCGTTCGTTTTCGTTAACTATAATAACCCTGATTCACAGTCATTTAACATGTATATATTATGCTGGGATTATATAATGAAGTTATAAAATGAAAACATAATCTAATTGCGTGCAACCGATCTACATGTTTCAATTATATAAATCCAACAGACTTTTTTTTTTCAGTGTACTTATAACAGCTAAGCTCAACCCCATCACACACACTCCATTCATATCTCCCCCGACCAACCTATGTCGATGCACAACACACAACATTACACATGTAGCAACAAGGACGACAGCACCAGGGATTAACTGTGGTGAAAATGTGTCTCTTTCTCATCCTTTCACATCGGTACGCTTGGACGGGACAGGGCTGTGTTGTTGATCACCCACACTTCAGCTATCGCCGTATCGGTCCGACAGTTCCGGGCGGAATAAAACGATGCCCTCTCATCCCATTGTCCCCAGCCCAGTTTATTCATGTGACCCATATCCCCCATCCCCCAGAATGATGTTTTCCATTTGGTAGAGTTCACAAATTTTATTAGACAGTAGACGAAGGTAAGACGTGGTTAAACATTGCAGTACATGTGTCATAGAAAGTAGATTAAAATAAAAAGTTTTCCACATTGCAGTGACTATTTCATTGGATTAAAAATGAGTTTTAAAAAAATCATATAAGCTTGAGAACTATAAAACAAATGCAGAACTCTTGAGACTGACTGAACTTAAAAGGCAACTTTAATTGCACACTGAATCCAAATACACAAAACTGAGAAGGCAACTGGATCAGGAACATAACCCACATATCCATGAGGGTGGACGGGACAGGGAACAGGAAACGCAGACAATAAATACACTAGGAGTGACGAGGGGAGACAGGAAACAGCTGGGGAGAACAGGAGGACCAAATCACACTAATGAAACACAGGAAGCAAAACTAGATACAACACACTGGGAACACAATACTGTCATATTAAAACAGGAAGTGACTAAATCAACCACATGTGCAAACTTAACACAGAGGGAACAAAACCAGACCATGACAAAACTCAAATAGCAATACACAGGGAACACCGAGAAAACAAACCAAACATAAGACATGAAACCAGGGACTAAGGCATGACAGCATATACGTAACAGAATGACAAAAAACAAGAACACAAAACACTGGGAGAACTAAAATCCTAATACACTACAAAAACATACTACACACTGGGCCACCGGCCCAGGAACATGACACTACGTGGCAACTTGATAATTTTATTTTCTATTTTTTTTCTTTATAGCCCTACTGCAGGAAGTAGAAGAAAGAATACATTTGGTAAGCCTCATTCAGTATTATGTGCATAGAAATGTTGTACAGTCAGATTACAGACACATGCACACAAGCCAATTTTGTTCTTAAAACTATGCATATGTTAGTGAATCACAGTTATTCTAAAGCACCATTCTTGTGCAGTCTGTATATTGTCTGGAAATCTTTTTGACTGCAATCTGAAAGCGTTATTTTGACTAAATGTTCATGATGGCAAAACAACTTTTATTGTAGTTTTTGTTGAAATTTTGTTCATGCAGTTTTAATGAAACTTCAGACAGCATGAGCGGCACTGATGATGAAGAATGCTGTTCATTTTATTTTTTTAAATACCCCACATTCCTGTTACATGAACTGGATCCATCTGTCGTGTGAAGTGACTGGGAGACATCAGGAGCCAATAACATTATTCTGAGCACAGCCTCAGCTCGATATTTAAAGCTGTTTTCTCCCTGGCAATGATAATAAACACTGTCCTTAATTAAGAAAATGCTAAATGTTAATCCTTATCAGTCTTGAATGTGGTTTTTACAGCTGTTCATTTAGAGATATGAGATCCCCACAGGACACTCACACTACAAACATGTGATTTTATAGTATATGATGCAACTTGAACAGAATATAATATATTTAAACCAAACTCTACCTTAAAGATCTGCAGCAGTAATACTGACGCATATGCTATAACACTGATGTGAACACTTCTTCTGCAGAATAAATACTTTCACTTTTGGTACTTCAATAATACACAGATTATGTAAAGTGAGGAGTTTTCATAGTGTGGTGCTGCTACTTTTATTGAACAAAATCATCCTGTGCTGATCAGTGTCAGCTCATAGTCAATACTTTGATAAGTATGTAAAATTATAGCCAAGAATGAGAACAGAGAAGTGGAGATGTCCATGTGTGCAGTAAGATGAGGGGCTGTCAGCTTATATTAAAGAATATAAGACAGGCAAGACAAAAACACCAACATGAACTGATTGTGAGACTTCTGTGGCTACATCCAACTTTACATACAGTCTGTAGTTTTAAGGTCCATCATAGGTTCTCCTACATGTTTGGAAACTGAGGGTTAAAGGAGGCATAGTCAGTTGGGTGCAGTCTGCAGTCCCACTAGTCTATGCTCCTAAATCCTACACACCAAACTGTTTTCTAAGCCTTTCAGCAGATCGAGTCTGGATGCACGTTCAGGTCCTTCTTGTGAGCACTGTCTGTTTTGGCATGCTCACCATCCATATACATCTATTCTTATTGACCTTCCATCCTAACTGCCTCTGAGTGTGCCGTGTGCCGTCAGCCACCAGTAAAAGGGGATGAGCACACTCTTTGATGTATCAGCTGAGATCCTACAACATGTGCAGAGAGATGTTGAAGATATATAATTTGTTGTGGGCTGTGCACCCCCCCATGCCACTTAGTGGACAGGCAGTGGAGCACTTTCTTTAACAGACTGATTCAGCTCCACCAACACAAGGACACATGCAGGAAATTGTTTCCACCTGCAATAACTCTTGTCAACTCAGTGCTTCTGTCAGAGAAGTCTCGACACTCTCAGCCCTTTAGTTTGGTTTGAATTCTGCACTATTTGCTAAACTTTTGTGTGTGCAGCATACAAAGTGTGCAATTTTATTTTACTGACACATTTTACTTATTGGGTTATTTGTTATATTTGATCTTTTACTTTTACACCATTTTTATTATTAACCTTTTTCTCTGTTGAATGGTATCATTATGGTCTCTACCTTTTGATTGATTTAGCTTTTTAAAATTTTACTCTAATGAACCACTTCATTTTTATTGGTTGTATTTTCTATTCTGCTGCAACAATATAAGAATTCCAAATTTACGTATAAAGTATTTCTTTTGATCAAAGGCAGTAGTGGAAAGTGGCAGACAGGCTGCGGTGAAGACTGATGGAAGCTTTGAGCATGTGCAGTGGTGCAGATGGCCGGCAGATGGGTAGTGATTCTGGAATGCAGAGAACAGGATTATGACTGGGTGAAGAGTAGAGACTCTGCCTTTAGGCCAAGCATTGTCTTACCCATAGCTGGCCTGAGTACACGTGTTAGACCGCAGAGCTTGATTATGAAAGGGTGTCAGGTGTGCAGGCCGACACCACAGCAGGTGATCAGATGCAAACAAACATGCACAAGACAAAATGGGGACCACAAGAGACACAAGTCCTCTCCCAGCAGAGATGTGAATGGAGGAAGTGAAGCAAAAGACATCTGGCAAACTAAGACATCCTTGCTCAGGCATCTCATTTTTAAAGCAACGTTAATGCTCGACACAGCTGCATCATAAGCTGTATTTCATGAATATTAACAGGTATCAGCCATGTTGATGGCAATTTTTATATTTAGCACCCCTTTAAATTAAATTTACACCATGGCACAATGTGACAAGATGCAAAACTTTTTTTTTTATCCCACACAATAACAGTGAAGATCAAGAGTTTCTGTTCTTCCATAGTTTGTATAATCCAGCTATGCTTCATTTATAGATTGACGCTAAAACTGTACATCCTTGACCACAGCTCCTCTTCTAAGCCTCTTCTCTCACCTGTCCAGATACATTATAAAATTGAGACATCTGTTAGGATGGGGTGCTGGGGTTGATTTCAGGGTCACAGACAGCACTGTTTAGCTATGAACTCTATCTCCGAATAGAATCAACAAGTCTTCAAGCAAAGCTGTCAGTTATACAATTTTGTACAACACACTTTAAAATCCATTCTGCTTATCTTAATTCCCATATTTATGTTCTTTCTCTTTTTTCTGTTTTATTTTGGAACTCAGTATCAGCAGACGGTTATTTACTCACAGGAAGGATTGAAAATGACTCAAATAGTGAAAATGCAAATTAACAATATAATGCTATAAAGCTCATCCTACTGTTTTTGCTCTGAATAAAATTGCAAAAATTTGACTGTATAAGAGCCCCAAAGTCCGTCTAAAGCAACACAGCAACTTATCTGCGCTCATGGAAGCCGCAGTGACTTATAAAATAAACATTAGGTACAGCTTGGGTACATGAAGATATACTGGCCTACATACAATGTATGATGAATGCACTTTCCTCCCAGGCATGAAAATTTAGTCCTTTTAAAAGTTTTGAGAGCTTGCTGGAGGGCTTGTACTCAAACACACATATATTTATTCACTTTTGTCTTCATAGCACCATCGCTTCAAACATTTTCTTCATATCCTGCAAAGTATTGTTGAAATTATTTTCCCTGTAGTTTCCATCTCCAGGTCTGTTTCATAATTTACTCCTCGGGGTTAGGATATAAATCATACATTCACAGATTCTAGCAAACGAGCCCAGAGATTTCAGAGAATGAAGCCCACTCTCATACAGTTGGTAAGCCTGTTCCCCAGTGAGCTGGGCTTGAATTTTAGCTCTCTTTTGCTGCAGAGCTGCAGCACACGGTGGTGCTTCACTCCAAATGGCCAACTTAAAATGCTTCCCCTCTGAAACTCTGAAATCAAACACATTCAAAACTGGGAGATGAAGTGGAAGCGAAACCCAGCGTGAACTTGAACCTTCCATCTCTGCCCGCTCCAGCAAAGCAGCCCCGGCATGAGAAAGTGGCTGTCTACTGGTTTAATGATTAGACAAATCAGAATTGAATGATCGGACAGATGATGTGCTAATGAGTGCTTCTGAGTAGAATGAAAGAGGACTCTTTAGAGGTGAGGTGAAGTTATAATTATACTCTGAAGTTTGGGATACCTTGTGACGTGGTTTTTTTTTTCATGCTGCCCCCGAAGTCTGTCTAAACTTCTCATTTCTCATTTCTAGTCAGATTTTTCAGCCAGCCCAGAAAAAGAATGTTGATGATGTTTCAAGGTGAAGAATGCAGAAATTACAACCAGATTTCTAAGTTTTTAAAAATAAAAACGTTCTCCTTTATCTTTAGAACTCAGAAAGTCACTTGGTGACTGGCAAACACATCTTTTTGCTTTAGATTTCATTTAATAGCACCTGGTCACATTATTTCATACTACTTTACTAAACACTGTGCAAGTAGCTATTTAATAACAGCTATTTTTCTTTGTCTTCAACTAATTATTTTCCTTCCTGCCAAGAAGGTTATGTTTTTAGTAACATTTGCGCGAGCGTGTGATTTGAATGAATTGTGATAAAACGTTGTCAGGATGTAGAGTGGGGTTGTAGAAATATCAATTAAAGTTTGCTTTACATCCACAAAGGACTCCAAGGTGAGCTTAATGATTTATTGGTCAAAAATTAACAAAGCGATGAATGATGATTCTTACAAATGTGTGTGTGTGTGTAAAGAAAGTACCATATAAAGATTTTAAAAGTCATGATTGACCTCTGACCTCTCCTTCTAGGTCAATTGATTGATATTCTGCAGGTGGCGGTGGCTCAGGAGGAGAGGCAGGTCATCTTCTAAAGGGAAGATTGGTGGTTCGATCCCTGGTTGCTCCAGTCTGTGTGCCAAAGTATCCTTGGGCAAGATACTGAACCCTGAGTAGCTCCTGAGGGGTTCATCAGAGTGTGACTGTGTGTGTGAATGTTAGATAGAAAGCACATAGACATAGAAAGTGCTTGTATGAATGTGTGAATGAGACATGCTGCATAAAGTGCTCATGTAGAGTAGAGCAGTGCTATAGAAGAACCAGTGCATTCACCATCTGAAGGACAAAGTGATATATAGAGCTATTTAAAACTGTTTTTTTTCTGCCATTGTTTATGCTGACAGCATATAGGCTTATAGGGAATGATATATGATATGGGGACTCTAAATATTGTGTTACTTTGGAACTTTGACCTATGACCTCTTCTTAATAGCCAAGTAAGGTCAAACTTTGACCTTTAAAACTGTGCTACAAATTCTGCTGCCTTTGCCTGTAATGGCACCATTTAGGAAATGACACTGGAATATAGGGACTCTAAATATGACATGAAAGTTTGTATCAGAATACCATGTCACAATTGACCTCTGACCTCACGTTTGCCTTTCTTTGAAGTTGACCCTAAAAATGCTTTATATCTTTAAAGAAGTCTTGCCAAAAGAAGGATAACGAGTCCACATAAATAAAAAATATATAAATTTTGTCTAATATATTAACATACATACATGGGTTTCAACAAATAACAAAAGCCTGCACTTTGCACTTTTGTTTTTACTGCATAACGAACTTATTAAAGTGTGTTTAAAAAGAAAACAAAATGAATACAAAGAAAATGAAGTAGTGTTCCTTTAAAGGAAATGCTGCTCAGAGCTGCATTGGTGGATGTTTGCGCTCTCAGAGTGCTTCTTGTTAAGTGGTGTTAAGTAAGAATTTGAACACTGTTTAGAAATCTAAACCCTGTTTTAAACAGGTTGAAAGTACACAAACTTGAAAGTAAAAATCCTATTTGGAAATACACCATTTTCCCCAGTGACTAGTGATTACCATACCGTGTCTAGGCATGTGTGAAACCGAAATCTAAAAGAGTCGCACACAGCCGTGAGGACCTGCAGTTTCTGCAATTTTTGCACTGGTGTAATTTTTCGGTCTTCTTATTTTCTGTTTTTCTTGTTTCTTTTTTCCATGTTTTTTCTACTCACCTCCGAGTTCCAGGTCCAGTGGTGGGCTCCACTTTGGGCAAAGCTTGAGCTCTGGCATTTCTTCCTGCACCTGTCTCACATCTCATCATTTGGTGGCAGTAGCTGAAGGCTGGATGGACAGCAGATCTTCACCAGATTGTCTTTGCTCTTATGGTGGTAATCAAGCTCTTCATTTTAGTTTGTTTCATTATTGAAACACCTTCACACACACCCAAGTAAGACTGTTCACACTCTTCATCCCACAGTCATCTTTATTTAGCGGCCCTACTCAGCCCTGTTTAACTCCCTCTCCTCATGTTTACAGAGCTCCCAGCCACTTATCTAGTTATTGCTTCCCTCTGTGTTTTAGAGTTGTTTGGTCTTTCAATAAAGCTTTATCGGTCTGTCAGCATGTTGCGAATCTGAATTCAAAGTCCAAATTATTAGCAATCATGACATTCAGCTCTGAAGGCAGCTGCTTCTTTCGTCTTTTAACTCTCGTCTTTGGTAAGTGGTGCATTTCAATTCACCATCTGAGAGCCTCGCACAATTTGTGTGGCAAATCTGTGTTGTCTGAATCAGGGATCAAATATGTGGCAACTGTCATTTGTAATAATGAGTACATTTAGACCCTACTGAACATTTATTTAAATACAAATATTGGTAAAGAGAAACAAACTAGACAAGAACACATGATTTTCAACGGCAGCAAATGTGACTAAAGAACAATGAACCTCCTGTTTAATCTATGCCTGGTTTTATCTCTTGCTGACATAACTAATAGCTTTAGTTAATGCTTGAATAGCACATGTGTGGGCAGAAAATTGTGACAAAGAGGAAGAAATACATAACACCCTTAGATAAACAGATAAATTAATGAAGTCTGATGTGACATCAGATGGTGAAAGCTGAAAAAGTAATTTGTCTCTTAGCAGTTTATGTCATTTTTGTTCTGTTGCATATTTGTTATCACATTAACACATACAGCACCAAAAATAGTCCACTCTGGTTTGAGGACATCCAGCACACAAACTGTCTGCACTGGACTGAATGACAGCAGAAATTTAGTTGATGTTCACTTATTATGTCATGTTTCAGTTTGCTTTCAGTCTGTCAGCAAGAGTACACAAAAACACCCACATTTTATAAACTTCAAGGCCAAACGACAAGCCCATTAAATTTTGGTGCAAATTGGATCTCTTTAAAACTAAAAGACTGGACTAAAAGACACAGTTCTTGGCAGAGGTCTACTCTCTGTGAGTATTCATTCATTAACCTGATGTTGTTCACATACTAAAAAGCATGAGGTGAACCTGTCAGAAAAGGTGGCCAGCTCTCCACCATTGTACCGGCAGCTGGTAGGAGGTGTTGGTGCTGATATGTTGTGTTTGGTTTCCTCTAAATGTGGTGCTGTGCAAACCTAAGCTGTGCTGCCATGTTCATTTCAGAGAGCTAAGGCTTTCTTGTGGTTCAAACAAGCCACACATGTTCAGTCTTTTTAAACTTCACTGTCATGAATTTTAACATTTACTGTTACTTTTTCCATAAGACTTATAAGGGTCTGTAAGTGTTACTGAATGTTCTCAGGACTACAGAGATTCCTGTGAAAGTGTCTTTTTTCACATGACTGTATTTACAGGGTCTTATTTTGTTGCCATTCTCAAAGTCAGAAAAACACAGTTTTGCAAGGTAAAATCATGTGAAAAGTGCCTTCTGATTCCTATTCATACCATTTGGAACCTCTATTAATTTGCATCTTTGAGCCTCACTGCTACGACACACACACTGGTTGTGGCTCTTGGAGCATTTAAAGGCGAGCAGCCTGCTACTCAATAAAAAGTGTTGCATTTGTTTTTCCATTCAGATATTTAGTGTAAGAATTAGCTGACGTTCCTGACCTTTAGTGCAGATTTTCATTGCAATGTTGCCACTTGATTGGCTGAGTGGATAATGGCATGTTTGAGAAAATATGCAAATATAGCTAATGGAGTGATTGGTGAGTGTATAATTTCCTCAGTGAATCCATTGGCATTTCTAAACTCTGCTTGTTTAAAGAAAAAAACTTTCTGTACTTCGTCTTATGCTAGTGTTAGCATAATATATATCATTACTGCATAACACAAGTTTTGTTCCCAGCATTTTAGTGTTATATTCCAATTGCTTATGTCTAAAACAAATGCAAAATTGCTTACATTCATCATAAACTTCTCTTCTGTGACCACGGTAACAAAAGTTATGCATTTTCACTATAGAAACAACTTCTCATTCATACAGTCAGACTAAGAACACTATATGCATTGCAAATTTACACATATTACCAAAAACTGTTAAGAAGTGTGTGGTTTTCTGAGATTTATGACTATACTGCAAATCACTTTCACGAATCAGTCCCCAAATATAGTCATGTTCTCGTAATATTGCCCTTGGTAAAGGTGTTCAAAGTTCATAATGTCCTGGTGAAAGCGCTCGCTTTGCTCCTCTGCATAAGATTCCGTGTTCTCTTTGAATTTATCAAGATGAGCATCAAAGATATGGATTTTGGTGGTAGTGGTAGTGCGCTTCAGTATTCTGGATGTACCAAAGGTAATTAAAGCAAGGACACTTTGTAAAACCACCTTGGAGGCCCATCAGAAATGATACCATTTTCAATAACTCTGATAACTTCCCATGCGCACTCATTATACTTCAAGGCACCGAGCAACATATTGACACTGGTGTATTCCTCTTTCAGGTGCACTGAGTGACATCTTAGTAGATGCTTTCACAGAGTAGTTTTTCACTCTTGTCTTTATAAATTGGCCACATACGTAGCAAAATGCGTCTGCTAGATGTATGCAACCTCTTGATGCCATCTAAATTGACTGAGTTGCTGTGTACTGTAAGGAAAAAGGACGTCCCTTCAAACTTGATAAAAATGGTCAATGGTTTATTCCATGCAGTATCAAATCAAATCAAATACATTTTATTTATACAGTGCCAATTCACAACAGACAGTCGCCTCAAGGCGCTTTGTATTGTAGGTAAAGACCCAACAATACTGCAGAGAAAACCCAACAGTCAAAACGACCCCCTATGAGCAGCACTTGGCGACGGTGAGAAGGAAAATCTCCCTTTTAACAGGAAGAAACCTCCAGCAGAACCAGGCTCAGGGAGGGGCAGTCATCTGCAGTCTGAGAGCGAAGTGCTCTATTGGGGTGTTATGGTGTTATGAGGTCTTTAAGATAAGACGGGGCCTGACTATTCAAAGCCTTGTATGTGAGGAGAAGGATTTTAAATTCTATTCTAGATCTAACAGGGAGCCAATGAAGTGAAGCCAATATGGGAGA
>VUQK01040761.1:0-31601 GCA_015106715.1 Bujurquina vittata
CCTTAAACTTAAACTGTCACTGTTCATAAACCATAAAATATATCAACACACCGAGTGATACTGAATAGCCGAAAACCATGGCTACTTTTCAAAGCTTGAATGGTGTCTCTGAAAGCTCAAAGCTGAATGAATCTGAAGATTTCAAGAATTCCCCATTCATTTTCAATAGGGCAAAAAACAAATCATAAAAAGCAGTGAAAGCTTAACAGCATTCACAGTAATAATAAAGAAAATGACGACAATGCTGCGAATGCTTATTCACAGACTAATTAGTCTCTAACCATATGCGGCTTCTCTTCGGGGGATTATTTATGGCTGTTTGGTACTTTGCATTTTCAAAATAGTAATGCCAAGTTTTTGTAATGAATTTAAAAATTAACAAAAAAATAATTACCTTAATTATTTTTTTTATTATAATAAAAATAATATTCATGGACCTTTTTTTTTTTTTTTGCTTTAAAGCTTTCCGGGCCTCTTAGAGCTTTTCTTTGTGTAAAAGATGCAAATTAAAGTTGGCCTACATTGATAAGTAAAACATATAGCAGAGTAAACTTTACAGTGGTAAAGGTTACTATAAAGGAGTTTACATTTGTCCAAAGTCCAGCCACAATTCAAGCACAAGTTAATGTGGAGAGATTCTGCCTTTGTACATAAATTTGCTAAATCTGTAGTATATTTAAACATGGCAAAGCACAGTTGCTGGATGAAATAACCATTCAGTTTTTTAAAAAATTTCTGTCTCCACCCAGCAGCCTTCCTTTTAAAGGATGATGAGTCAGCGGCGTGGGATCCATCTCGACCAATCAGAGCTGCTTTGCAAAAAAGGATGTGGGTTTTATGGCAACACTGCTTGGCAAGGCCTGTGCTCAAAGTGTTGGCGTGAAGAAAATCAGCGAGAAAAGCAAAAACAGATTCAGGAAGACTGGGCACTTGCTGAAAGGTCTGCCTCCTTGTGTCTTGTGTGAGACTACTCTGAACTGCCAAAAAAAAAGATGTTCTTACCTCTTCATTTAGTCAGCCTCCTCTTATCTTTGCCCATCTGATCACTCTTACAGTTGTACTGTTTTTGTTTTTCTCCACACAGGCTGCAGAGAGAGGAACAGGAAGCATATGCAAGCAGACAGCAGAGGACCCAATCACAGCCCTCCATAACCCCCTTTAGCAAGTTTGAGGAGAGAAAGACTAAAGAAAAGTCCAGCAAAGTCAACACAGTCACAAAGTTTTTTATTCCATCCACAAAAACACCAAAAAAAGGTGCGTAGCTGTTTAAACTCTGGTAGTACTTTATATTACAGCTCAGTAAGAATATGTCAGCAGTGGTATGATGTAATTGTAGAGGTATTAATTTAATAAATAACAAGAAATGATGACAACCAGGATGAGAGCTGGAAACAAAGTTGTGTGTGTTAGTGTTATTAGTGTTATGGATGAGGAGCAAAGATGGCAAATCGGGAAGTGCAGAGGATTAGTAAGGAGGAAGTGAGGGCGTGAAAAGCAGCTGGTCCAGATGACAAACCTGTGAATGTATGATGATGTCGAGGAGAGATGACAGTGGACTTTATATCAGACACAGTCATAGAGAGTGAGAGGATTCCTGAGAAATGGCAAAGAAGTGTACTGGTTCCAATTTTCAATACAAAAGGTGATGTACAGAGCTGTAGCAACTACAGAAGGATAAAGGTGATGAGGCACATCATGAATCTTTGGGAAAGTTGTTAAACCTAGTTAAGAAGAGAGGTGATTGGTGAGCAGCACTATCGCTTCATGCCAAGAAAGACTATAGATGCAATGTTTGTGTTGGACAAGTATTGACTGAGAAGTATAGAGAAGGTCAGAAAGAGTTGCACTGTGTCTTTGTGAATCTGGGGAAAGCAATTGATAAGGTGCCAAGAGAGGAACTGCAGCATGAGAAAGTCAGGAGTGTCAGAGAAGTATGTGAGGCTGGTGCAGAACATGTATGAGAACAGTGGGACAGTGGTGAGGTGTGCAGTCATTTGATTCCTCTCTGGTCTCTTTTCTTCATCCTTCATCGTTCTTCACTGTTGTTGTAGTACCGGAGCCCCTCCCAGCTGTTTACAGACTGTGATGCTACCTGGTGAGCTAGGATTGGCTAGTATTACCCAGAATGTTTGTAAATGTGCAATTATTAATGTTAAAAATAGTTTGCGCGTGTGTGTTTGTGTGATGATTCTTGCCCTGCTGAAGAGAGTTAACGTGAAGTATTAATGGTTGCCTTATTTTAATTTTAGTGGGAAATGATTAGAATCACCAGTGAGAAGAGAATTCCCTCAGCAAGTATGAAGCTGTTCATTTAATAGAGGTTCCCTGTCAATACGCTCCACACGGGCAACAGTTTGATTAAAAATGGTAATACAGTGACTTTAATAATGGAAGTAAGCTGATAATGAGGTAAAAGAGGCTGTTTTCATATTAGGCTATTAAAAGCCAAATACTCCAAAGATTAGGGTTCTTGTAATTTTAAAGGTAATGATATAAAAAATATGTTTTATACTTGGTTTGTTATCTGTAATGTTCTGCAATTATAATGAATCAGAAATGCAAAACTACCACTCCTGTTTAATTTCACAGTAAGAAGCATAATTATCAGGAAATACTTGCTAGTTTTTGTGTGAAATTATTGCCATGCTATTACCATGTTATCACTGAGCTGCAGTATAAAGTGTTGTCATAATTCTAGTTGATAGTGTGTCTTTTATAAAGTTAAAAGTTTACATTACTGTTGAGAAAATAAGGAATGCCTGGGTGTCAAATTTCATAAGATTTTGGGCTTGTCATTGGCTTGTTTCAGTAAAAATATTTTTATTCTTTTCACATTTTTCCATTAATGTTCTGGTGACCTGTTTTGATGGACACATACTTTAAAAAAATCTAATTGGGGTCACTCATATTTAAGTGCAGTAATTTTATTTTTTAACATTTCAACAGCTTCCCTACATTTGTGTGTAGTGATGTTTGCCCTGGTGACGAGACCTATTTAGTTTAACCTAAATACAGCCTGAATGGATATGTTGTTATTTTGCAAAAGCACCAAGTGCTGCATGTGGTATTGCGATATTAGGAACACACGATTGAAGTATCTGTAACTATAACAAAAGCAACATTAAATGTCATTCCCCAGATGCTGCTCCTTTTGAGACACAGTCCACCCCGAGCCCCAGCTCATCAACAAGCCGACAGTCCTCTGTGGACAGTGACGTCGCAACACGAGAGTTCATTGATTTTCTTAAACCTCTGAAGTCTGGCAGGGAGATCTTCAAACAGTGTCGGGCCTTCACTGAGGGCATGGTCTACAAGAGGGTGGGTTTTGATTAGCTGTGCCATTCTGGACAGCCTATTCAACACACAGCTGTTACTTAACATTCCGTTTTCATTTATGTTCGTGCTCAAATTCACTCGGCACTTGCAGCCGTTTTCATTTCATGGCAAACAACCACATCCTGATAGTTTCTAATGTTGATTGAAATCAGTTTCAACACCTTCAATTCAAATGGTAAATGAATTATTTTTGTGTTTTTAATGTTAGAAAACATGAAAAACAAATACAATATCCTGAATGGTAAAAAGAACAAGTTTGGTTAATAGAAAAAAGTGGAGAACTGAGTGAATCTAAATATAATACAATTTAAAAAATGAATTCAGTTCTTGTGGTGTGAGGCAGGAAACATTTCTTTAACTGATGGAGGAATCCAGTGTGTTGATTGATACCGAATTGAAAGAGAACCAGCAATGACAGGAGAGAATTCAGACACATTTCCAGAACTAGTAGTTCAATATTAAGGCTGCAGAAATGTTTGTTTGCAGTAACATATCTGGGATTATGCCACTTTCCATTTACAACTACTGCAATACCTAATTTTTTAACATCCCTTTCCCCCTGAAAAGGTCACTGGTCCAAGAAGTGCAAGTGCAGCTAGACATCATACTAAACTCACGCCATCATCTCCCTTAGCTCGTTCATATTAGAGTACAAACATTTCACCTTGCCTTGTGTCAGTAGCTGGAGCGGTCTCCTCTGTTGCTCTGCCAGGATTGCAGGCCTCACTCGGTAGAACTGCCAGTGCGATTAGCTGGCGTAGATTTTCTGTTGCTAGCAGTATATAATGCAAAGAATAACTATGACTAGACCTGCAAAATTTAATTTGAGAAAACCGTTTAACTTTTGCAGAAAACACAGTAGGCAAAGAAAAATAACTATGTAGTAATTAAAGTCAATAAAAAAGTCAAATAACAGGAGCTACTGAATGGGCTTCCAAATGCTAAACGCTACAAAACAAATAATATTAACCCTTAATGTTTACTTAAAGCAATTGAGTTAGTCTACCTTAATTATTGGACATAAGTTGACAGATATCAGCTAAATGTGTAAAATGTTTTTGTTTTGTTTGTTTTTAAGTCAACCCATGTTTTCTGCATGGAACATTAGCAAGATTATTAAAACGTCAGTATTTCCAGTCACTTTTTGCTTGCAGCTTAATTCTCTTATCTGTGTTGGGGGTTTTTTGTTTGTGTGTTTTTTTTGTTTTTTTTTTAAGTTGAAAGCCAATTATATTGAAGCAGATTCTTCATTATTATTCCTTGTTCAGGACATGGGAGCTCACGAGCTGTCAGAGTGCATACAGGATTTCTACCAGAACCTTTCAGAGCGCCTTCAGATCCAATTCAAAGGTACTGCTTCACTCTGAAACCCAAAAAGAATCCTCTTTAAATGTGAAATATTATTAACATTATTACAGGTTATGATTTCTTTTAATATTACTGTTCTTTGGGCTTCTATTTGTAGGTTCAACTGATCAAGTAGAGTGTATTATGGATGAAGTGGAGAAGTACATGATGACTCGTCTCTACAAGGAAGCTTTTTGTCCAGAAACAACCGATGATGAGAAGAAAGACCTGGCCATTCAAAAGAGGATTAGGTTTGCAAACAGAAGTAGTCAGAATAACACTTGAGGTTGTTCTACAAAGATGGATTTTAAAAAAAAAAAAATACTCACACCTCTTACTGCAGGTAAAACTTAGCATATTGCAATTCTTGGACTGAAATACTCAATATTTTATTACAGGGCCTTGCACTGGGTCACCATTGAGATGTTGTGTGTTCCTGTGAATGAGGAGATCCCTGAGGTTTCTGACAGTGTAGTCAAAGCCATCACAGGTTTGTCTTATACTGGGGTTACGTTTCAGAAAAGCAAACCAGAACATCACCTGATTGTTTCTGCCAGGGAGTTTATTTCCCACTTCAGGTATGAAGAGAAATGAACATGTGTTATGCTACCTTAAGTAGTGGGCATAAATTAGAAAATTTGGTTATGGATTCCTTTTTAAATTGTTTTTCTTTTTTCTTTTTTTCTTTTTTTTGCACTGGTTTAAACCCTCCTTATACTCCTAGTAATGCAGGACAAAATGTTAAGTCCTCAAATTGCATCACTGTTTTGTTCCAGATGTGATTGAAATGGATTCGAAGCGTGTGCCCAAGGACAAGCTGGCATGCATTACTCGCTGCAGTAAGCACATCTTCAACGCCATTAAAGTCAGCAAAAAAGAGGCTGCGTCTGCAGACGACTTTCTCCCCACGCTGATCTACATCGTGCTGAAAGCAAACCCTCCGCGACTGCACTCTAACATCCAATACATCACCCGTTTCTGCAACCCCAGCAGACTCATGACCGGAGAGGATGGCTACTATTTCACCAATCTGGTGAGGAAATTTGTACAATTAGTTCATTTATATGGTTTATCACTCTGTATGTCTAGATTTTCAGCTATGGTTTGGTGCTATGAAATTGTTATTGTAATACTGACGTGTTTTTATTATTCCGCCAATCTTACAGTGCCTTGTGAAAGTATTCGGCCCCCTTGAACTTTTCAACTTTTTGCCACATTTCATGCTTCAAACATAAAGATATAAAATTTTAATTTTTTGTGAAGAATCAACAACAAGTGGGACACAATCACGAAGTGGAATACAATGTATTGTATGGGTCAAATGTTTTTAACAAATAAAAAACTGAAAAGTGGGGCATGCAATATTATTCAGCCCCTTTACTTTCAGTGCAGCAAACTCACTCCAGAAGTTCAGTGAGGATCTCTGAAAGATCCAATGTCGTCCCAAATGACTGATGATGATAAATAGAATCCACCTGTGTGCAATCAAGTCTCTGTATAAATGCACCTGCTCTGTGGTAGTCTCAGGATTCTGTTCAAAACGCAGAGAGCATCATGAAGACCAAGGAACAAACCAGGCAGTCTGAGATGTTGTGGAGAAGTTTAAAGACGGATTTGGATACAAAAAGATTTCCCAACCTTTAAACATTCCCAGGAGCACTGTGCAAGCAATCGTATTGAAATGGAAGGAGTATCAGACCACTGCAAATCTGCCAAGATCCGGCCGTCCCTCTAAACCTTTATCTCGAACAAGGAGAAGACTGATCAGAGATGCAGCCAAGAGGCCCATGATCACTCTGGATGAACCCGGAGATCTACAACTGAGGTCGTACGCTGCACAAATCTGGCCTTTATGGAAGATTGGCAAGAAGAAAGCCATTTCTCAAAGATATCCATAAAAAGTCTAATTTAAAGTTTGCCACAAGCCACCTGGGAGACACACCAAACATGTGGAAGAAGGTGCTCTGATCAGATGAAACCGAAATCGAACTGTTTGGCCACAATGCGAAACGATATGTTTGGCTTAAAGCAACACAGCTCATCACCCTGAACATACCATCCCCACTGTCAAACGTGGTGGCAGCATCATGGTTTGGGCCTGCTTTTCATCAGCAGGGACAGGGAAGATGGCCAAAATTGATGGGAAGATGGATGGGGCCAAGTACAGGACCATTCAGGAAGAAAACCTGTTGGAGTATGCAGGAGACCTGAGACTGGGACGGAGATTTATCTTCCAACAAGACAATGATCCAAAACATAAAGCCAAATCTACAATGGAATGGTTCACAAATAAACGTATCCAGGTGTTGGAATGGCCAAGTCAAAGTCCAGACCTGAATCCAATCGAGAATCTGTGGAAAGAGCTGAAGACTGCTGTTAAACGCTCTCTATCCAACCTCACTCAGCTCGAGCTGTTTTACAAGGAAGAATGGGCAAGAATTTCAGTCTCTCGATGTGCAAAACTGATAGACTTACCCCAAGTGACTTGCAGCTGTAATTGCAGCAAAAGGTGGCACTACAAAGTATTAACACAAGGGGGCCGAATAATATTGCACGCCCCACTTTTCAGTTTTCTGTTAAAAAAGTTTGTCACATCCAATAAATTTCATTCCACTTCAAGATTGTGTCCCACTTGTTGATTCTTTACAAAAAATAAAAATTTTATATCTTTTTGTTTGAAGCCTGAAATGTGGCAAAAGGTTGACAAGTTCAAGGGGGCCGAATACTTTTGCAAGGCACTGTATGTATGTAGTGAGCAGGGGCGATTGCTCTAAGACTGCAAGGGAAGCTCAGCTTCCCCTAAAATGTCAAAAAAATAAGTGATCAAATATATACTGTTGTGTGTACATGTCATTGACTACATATGCGCTACAATGCACTCAACTTTTGTTCAAAATCAGCTTCTTATCACTGGTAACGACGCGGCTTTCCTCTCACTCATTCCCGCAGCTTCACAGTGCTTTAAACAGCGCGGGCACTGAGCTTCCACAGAGTCCGTTAGCGCAGCCTAAAGTGCTGCGAAACGAGACGAGTCATTGGATAAATGCTGGCCTTTGTCCCGCCCACGGAGGCTCAGCGTCTCTGGGGGTCAATGGGGCAGTGGGCTGGCCTCGGCCTGCCCGGACGCTCAGCTTCTGCATGATGATTGGATAATCTGTCTGGGGCTGGATCCCTTTTTGATTGACAGCACACATTTTATGATGTAGGCCGAAATTGAGCTTCCCCTCCTTGAAAGACCAGCATCCGCCACTGGTAGTGAGAGATGGCTGGATAACAGAAACCCCTCTGTAAAATTCAGTATTGTTCAACAGCAATATAAAACTACACCCTCCAAAATGATCATAAAGTTCAGTCATCACTACTTTCCAACAGCGGACAAAAATTACCATTTAAAAAAAACAAAAAAACAAAGCAGTAGGACTGTTGTAATATACGTCATCTCTTTTTGTTAGTAACATTTTTTTATTCTTTCTGAATTTTTTTTTCTCTGTTGCAGTCATCGGATAAATGCAACCACAACTCATTTCAAATGTTACTAGTTTCTTTTGTTTTGCTAACAGTGAATGCACATCTACATGAAATTGTTAATTCTATGACAATTTTTCTATCATGGTTCCTAAATATTAGATTAAATTAGATTATATTCAGTTTGTCATTGCATATGTCACAAGTACAGTGCAATGAAATGAACTGCACTTATTATATTAATTTATAATCTCAATGCAGTTACCATAAATAGCTCTGCTTTTTATGTGGAGAAAATTTTCTTTGATCACAAAAGATGAAACAATCCCTGTGTCATCAACAAATTTTATATAACAGTAGCATGTAGTGAATCAACAAATTTTTGTCATCAACAAAATTTATATAACAGTAGCATGTAGTGAATAAAAAGGCAGCTGAATGTATAGGCCATATCCAGTAGAGGGTGGTAGCAGTCAGTCTTAACTAGAATTTGATTTCATTTACAAATTCCTGTTTGGCACATATAAAGCTCACAGGTAGTTCTTTGTACTAAGCTAGCACAGATCCCTGTGGAACTTCATTATTAACCTTATTTACATGAAAAAACTGTAGTCTTTCTCTGATGGCTCAAATTTTATTTGTGAACAAATTCCTGAAGTCATTACTAGTTAAAGTGAAAGGAATACTGTACCCAACAGGATTTCTTCAATTAATGATGAATAGTAAGATGTCATTGCTTTAGGGAGGGCTTTTTTATAGAGCAACAAACTTTTCCGAGGCTAAATGAATATCTAAATTACTGAGACACCATTTCCACCCAGCTTATGGGTTATCTGCGTTAAGCTGCATGTTTGTGAATTATACCACGGAGCTGGGCACTTCTGATTTGAGGCTTTCCTTTTCAGAGGTGCACAGTGTCATACACAGTGAGAATGTAAAACTATTGACGAGATAATCTACTTCACCGGGAGCAGAGTTTAGGTAGCTGCTCTGCAGTAGGTCTGGGGTTGCTTTAGGACCTGAATGACTTGCTGTAATTGATTGAACCATGAATTTTACTCTGTACCAGAAAATGTCACACATTGACAACCTTGTGTGATTTTTTTTTTTTTTCTTTTTCTCTTTCTCTTTAATGACCTTTGACTCTCTGTCTCCCCAGTGCTGTGCAGTGGCCTTCATTGAGAAGTTGGATGGCCAGTCTCTGAACCTGAGCTCTGAGGAGTTTGAGCTTTACATGTCAGGCCAGGCATCTCCACACTGGCCAGTTAAGACTGCAGCCTCCTCCTCTTCTTCAGGCAGCGCAGCGCTCAGTCAAGTCCACAAACGGCTGGACCTGCTGACAGGGCTCGGGGAAAGACAGGAGCGGGTACTGGAGAAAGCTCGCCAGCTGGAGAGTGACCTTATTGACTGGACAGATGAAGTGGAGCAGAAAGTGCAGAGCGTTCTGGAGAGCTTTCCACCTGACATGCAAAATCCTCCTGCATCAACAGCAAGTGGGACTGCAGCAGCTTCGTCAGCAATTGACTCTGATAATGTTGAGAATGAGCTCCTGCCTCCACCACTGCAGCCACAAGTGTTTGCTGGTTGATATGGAGCTTTGCAAAAATTCCTCTAGAGGCTTTAGTCCACCTCTTCACCCTTTTCCCTCCAGCTGTCTGATACATATCCTATTCCCACTCCAGACATCTTTAATCCCTGCTTTGTCTTAGAAGCCATGAAGCTAGACGGTACAGTAATGTACAGTAAGGACAAGTTTGTCATTCTGGGATGAGCATTTATTTGGTCTCTTGAAAACATCAAGATGAGAAGATTGATCCCACTCTTGTGTCTGAACAGTAAATGTAAATCTGCTTAGCCTAACAAAATTCTCTACTAGCACTTTAATAGGTCACTATGAACATGTTTTAGCATAAAATTAGTGGTGGATTTTTGTCACCTGTGGACAGGGCAAGGCTGGCTGTTTCCACTCTTTATGTTAGGCTAAGCTGCCCATCTCCTGGCTGCAGATGCGAGAGTGGTATGAATACTTTTAGCTATCCACTAGAATGCAAACAAGAGTGTTTAATAAAATTTCAACCTCTCTTTAACATCAGGTAAGATAAGGTGGCTTCCCAGAGAGCAAGAACACTCCAGGTGTTTTCTCCTTGAAGCGAACTAAGTGGTCTGTCGGTGTTACAGTCTGCTGCCGTTATACTTTTAGAATGAGCAGACATGCTGATATCCTCAATCCAGCTGTGCAGCGGAGCAGAATGACTCCATTCCAAGTTCTTCCGAAACACATCTGTCACTCACAGTGGCATCTTCAGTACCTCAGCCCTCATTCGTCCTTTTGTGCACAGACAGGAAAAATGGACAATGTTTAAACATGTAATAATTCACAGATTTTTTAGATTTTTTTTTTATTTTTATCATTATCTCTGCACTATGTAGAGCCTTACTTCCCAAGTTGTATCTAACAAAATAACAAGAAATTTCATTACATTTTAGATGAGCGATAGTGGGTAACTCCCAGTGATGCAATACTGAAACTTCCACTCTCTAAAATAAACTCCATCTCATACTTGTTCTGTATTTAGTGTGTATCCCAACCCTTCTGAGAATGGTCATGAAAAAGGGTATGTGCGTGTGTTGCAATTGTGCATGAGAAAGTGTGCATGGACAGGTTCCAGTAATGTTGAATCAGCAAGTCCTCCAGCTGTGTTTGTAGAAATGTGCTTTTTTTCATGGCAGACCTCATTCCAGTCATAACCTGGATGTAAAGAAGTGATTTTATTTTTCTATACCGTGTTAGTCAACACTTCCTCTGGATGCAGTAGGAGATGATAATCCTGTAATATTTACAGCAGTTAAAGAACATTGCTTGAAGACGTATGCGTTTAATGAATGAGTAGTTAAGAGGGTGTTGTAAGCAGGTCTACTGAAGGAACAGCTTTAGGTGAATGAAATGGACATGAAAAATCAGTATGTTGCCGTTTCCTGTTAAAAAAAAATCACTCCTTGAAGCTCGTGGCTTCTCTAGAGTGCAGAAGAATTTACATAACCAGTTTAATTTATTTTAAAGCACTTTTGTTTGGTTTTAAAGCTCTTCATTCAGAATGAAGGAAATAAATGCTCCAATTAATGGAAAGGATTATTGGTGAAAGTGGCTTTGCTGCACAAATTTAGTTCTAATGTGTTTGTTTTTTTTTAGTCTTATTGTGAAGGAAGCATTTTAGGAGAGTTTGAAATATTTCAAAGGCACATTTTCCCTTTTTTATGAGGTTTGACTTTGTTTTGGTGGTTGTTCATTTGCAACAGTGTATTCAGTTTGCGTCTGCTGTCAATTTTCAGTTTGATAAAATGCTCTTAATGCAGATTTTAAACTATAGCTTGAATAAATTCTTATTGCACTGTATGCAGAAGCCATTTATCAGGTATTTTAAAACATTTTAAACTGCATCTTTGTTACCTTTACATGTTTGTTGTGTGACACGGGAAACATTAACACAATACTGTCTTTTATTTAAATGTAACTTATTGGGGCAGTGTTGGTATATTTGCATCTATGGGTGTGTGATTAATAAAAACAGAAAATTCACTTGAACTGGTCTGGTTCCTTTTTATCATTTTTCACATGACTGTTGGGAAAGATTTTGCAAGTCAGGAGTTAAGGGGAACTACCCCAAAATTTTAGCTGTCTGCTATTCTATGTGATATCTGGGAGTAGAAAATCCAAATGAAAAACTAAAACTTAGCAACATAAATTATGATAATCGCCAGTCTTATACACTTCGAGTCAAACTATCCAATTGGCCAATTTCATGGTAGCAATTCTTCATTCAAGTGTGAAAGCATGGTCAGAGTGACCTGCTGAAGTCGAAACCGAGCATCAGAATGAGGTGATTTTAAGTGACTGAATGTGGTGATGTTCGTACCAGACAAACTTTCTGGGTCTGAGTCCCAGAAAGTTGATTCTGTTCATCTGGACATTGCGTTCTTGGATTTCCGTACCTGAATGATCGAGCATGCATCAAGACAACTGGTCTGAGTATTTCAGAAACTGCTGATCATCTGGGATTTTCCCACACAACCATCTCTAGGATTTACAGAGAATGGTCTGAAAAAGAGAAAATATCCTTTGAGCAGCATTTCTCAGGTTGAAAATACCTTGTTTGCATCAGAGAATGATCAGATCGCTTCTAGGTGATAGGTAGGCAACAGTAACTCAAATAACCATTCATTATAACCAAGGTATGCAGAAGAACATCTCTGATCATGTCAAACCTTGAAGCAGATGGGCTATGCTGAGGATTATTTTGTTATGTCTGAGGATTCAACGTTTTCTCTGTCATGGTTTATGTTGTGTTTGACCTCTTGACCCTGCACATAGTGGAGGTGCAGACACGCAGGATCTCCCTAACAGAAAGAGTCCTGGTTTCTGTCTTGGTGCTGCCGTTTCCACCACCAATGAGATCTGTTTGCCCTGTGTGTGACTTGTACAAGATGACTGGAAGGAGCTGAACAATGTAATGTGATATAAGTATGTACTTTCTGAGGTACAGTATATGCAGACACATTTTTAGCCCCCACTCACGCACGCACAAAACACACCCTCTCAAGATTTACTGTGCTTATGTGTGCAGACCAAACAACTCAGTGACCCTGCTGCACCTTATTGATGGGGGGGGGGTCATGAAAATTCTTCCATGAAATGAGAAAAACCAAGTCACCAGATTGCTTTCACAGCATAAGGTCCACATGTTTTTTATTAATTTGTCACATGCTCTACTATTCTACTATTAGAAAGTTTACGGTAGGGCATTTTTGGAAAAGAGGATGTCCTCATGTTTTGCATCTCTCCACTTTCACTTCTCTTTTTGTTTGAAATCAATAAATATCGCATTGGTTTCTGTTTCTTACACAGTTTCCAAAATGGATACGCTCATATCCCTCCTTGGTGAGTTTTCTTTAGTCCATTTAATTAATTTACTTTTACACACTGAACTGATGTAACTGTCATTTAACCTTAATTCTTTTCTTTTTCAGTTTTTTCAACACTGTTGCAGCTTGTAGTACCCAATGGTATGAGCCAAAGAGACTTTATATAAAATTTTAAAAATTTGAACGGATACCCTTTTTTAGTAGTGACCTCATGACTTGCAGTCAATATCAAAATATGTGCTTTAGGATATTCTTCTTTCTCTCTGTAGTTCCCACAAAGACATCGTTCAGAGCCAATATTCAGATGGTGTCAGAATACCCAACCATCTTCTCGGGGGAGAGGGCTCGCCTGAGATGCAGTATTCCTGATTTGTACGGGTCTACCTGGAGTTACCTGTGGTTCAGGGGGGCTAAGGAGCTCCCACAAACCGGGGCGGAGTTAAGTCTGTGGAACGCCAAATTTCAAGACAGCGGGAAATACTACTGCCAAGGAGTAAGAAAAACAATGATTGGAAAAATACACACCATGCAAAGTGTCCCTGTGGAGATATACGTGGACAGTAAGTTCTCTTTATTTGCATTAATGAAATTTATTTTTTCACATGTTCCTTTCTTCCTCTGTAATTGTAACCTTGGGACACTAAACACCTCTAAGCTTCTTTTTAGCATTAGATTTTCTCTGCAGCTTATATGTTGCCATTGGCCTAATTTGATATAGTGACGGCATCACTTCATAATGCAACCTGAAACGTATGATGTAATTTTCTGGTGTTTAACATATAATTCTTCTGAAATATGAGATGCAAAATGGCAACACATTGCAACAACGAGTTGCAAGGAAATTACAAAATTTCTGCCATTGTTTTCCCAATGTACAACTGGAAGTCATTTGGAGGTAACTTTGTCATCTTTCTGTAGATGGGTGGGCTATTCTGCAAGTCCCACTGCGTCCTGTACTCGTTGGAGACACCTTGAAGGTGACGTGTCGTGTCAGAGGAAACCCACCCCTTCAGGAGATTATTTTGTACAGAGATGGCGTTGAAGTAATGACACAAAATGGCCCCAATCCAGATATCTATATGGCCATTGGGAGCCTCGAGGACAAAGGAATGTATTCTTGTAGGGCTTCCTGGGATGTGGGGAGAAATACGCACTCCGTCATTTCTGTTGGTGCTCATGTGCAGATCGTAGGTGAGGTTACACTGGATTGCCTGTCCTTAGCTTATTATATTTTGAGAAATATAAACCTAGTCCCAGACTGAAAACTTCAGTTGAGCTCTTCATTGAATTTTGTCTTTTAGTTTAGCAACCTTCTCCTTTTATAGTGAGCAAGAAAGCATTCATTTCCCAGAGTGTCTTGTTATTCCTGCTAGTAATTCTTACCCTCATAACCTACCAATTTTTTTAATGATACCACTGTCTTCTATCTCAGAGGTTCTGTCAAAGCCAATTTTGGAGATCAGTCGCAGCAAAGATATTCCACCAAGCAAGATGAAGCTCACCTGCCACACCCAGTACAACGCCCCTGCTCCCGCCCCTCCGGTAAACTACTATTTCCACAGAAATAACAATCAACTGGGACCTGCAACCTCCAACAACTACTATCTGGTGACGGTGACTCCAGGGCAGTACAGCTGCAAGGCCAGGGTGCCTGCGCTGAACATCTCAAAGTTGAGTGAGCCCGAAAACTATGAACGAATAAGAGGTAGTTAAAATTAAATATAACCAAGTATTTATCCTACACTAAAAGTTAAAGCTGCAAACTTCTTAATGAATTAAATGTTAAAAATGTGAAACTTTGTGTAACAGCTGAACAACCGTGAGGCCACATCATCTCTGATCCAACAGTACCCCAGCCGATGCCTGCCCCACGTTCTCATCCCAGACTGCAAATGCCAGTTTTTCGTGTTGTGTCATCTCTAGACAATTCCCTACCTCCTGCAACTTCCCCACCGGCAACCGAGCTCTCCTGGTGGTTGGGCTGGTCACTGGTTAAAGGGCCTCCTCCTCTGAAGGCTTCATAAGCAGTGCCTTCCACTTTCTGACTACAGTACAGTTTTTTTAATTAGACTACTAACCCGGGTCCTGCCAATACATTCCAACAACATGTCTGAAGAATCTGGTGACATGCCTGCAGACCCTCTGTGACAAGTTAGCATAGATTACAAACCATATTTTTGCCATATCTTTATATCAACCATACTGGGTCATTGTCATAGTTAAACTGTGTAATACTCATCTTTTGCATTAACAAACATCAGTGTAATCTGTTTGGAAACACCATAACTAAGTAACTAACACCATACTAAAACCAATAAAGCATTTCATAAATGATATGTTCTGCTGGATCTTATTTTCATTGTACAACAACACTTCTTAAACATCACAAATAGCGATATAATAAAACATTAGAAATTATATTTATTCACTGCAACAGGGTACAGTCATTTTTTGTCAGATTTACATTGATTAATAATCCAGCAATCAGTGACAGTGACTCTGTTTAACACGTGTCCTTCCTATGCCTCACTTTTTCTAGTCACATACTTCTAGCTTAGGTCATTTCAGGTGAAGGTGTAGCGAGAAAGGAAGGAGTGGTTAAATTGTGAGGGGGGGGAGGACCGCAGGGAGTAGTGAGCATAAAAAACACAGACAGCATCTGTTTCTGAGGGGTTAAACAGCTTTTTTGGGTCACACAAATGAGGCGAGGGTGACTCTGGGTCGGGGCATTGACTCGTAAGTTAACCGAAGGGCTGAAAGCTAATTCTATTGTGCAATTAAAGAAACAGCAGTGAGCTTGCTGACAAATAGATAAACATAGCATATCTACACTTCATCTTTTAGCAGAATGACAAACATTTGAACACTTTCTCGCTTCTCACTGGTTTATTTATTTGGGCTGTTTTAGTATAGGCAGTCTTCACAATGGCTTCATATATGCACATAGATACTGGGTAAATAATCCATTTTTATAATAAATTCAAAGATTCAAAGAAGACTCTTTTTTCTCTTTGGATAACTGGAGATTGTTATCTGATCTTTTGCTAGTCTTTTTTTTTTTGTCTTAATGTTTTCGCAGTGATTTTGATAAGGCTATCTTCCACGATGGATCTCAGTGGCATTGCTTAAGATGCTTTATTCACTATGTTTTGCTATTAAACTGTTCAAAAATGTTGCAGTGTTACTCTGCAGTAACATGGGGGTGGGTATAATAATTTTTAAGAACAGGCTAAGGGGTTAACAGGAACTTAGGTGATAATAGAAGATGTACAGGCCAGCATTAGAGCGTGCCATACAGCAGCACCACCAGTGTTCAGCCTTTTGTGTGACTGTACGTATATACTGCATATCACGGCTTGTCTGAGTAAAGCAGAAACCCAGAGAAGATGCTGTCATCCTCACTGCTGGCATATGCACCATTCCAGTCTCTGAGCGTCTCCATCCACACCTGATCACCTGCCGCCAGCCGCAGCACCACCAGAGTAGAAGCCTGGTCAATGTCTTGACCGTACAGAGAGTCCCGCGTCCTCACTCGCCGTGACCCGTTCACCACCAGCGTGGCTCGCAGTGGCTGATTGCGCACGGTGATGTGGAAGGAGAATACATAAACTCCAGGGTGGACACACGTAAAGCTGTTGGAAGTGATGTTGAAGTGGTTCTCTTCATTGTAGAAGATTTTGTCAAAGCGGATTGGGAAGCCTGAAGGAGGGAAAGACTTTCTTGGAGAGATACCTACGCTGAAGGCAGAGCGTTTCTGGGGAACCCCTGAGCCTTTAGCTCCTTTGAATCCACGAAAACCTCGCTCACCTCTCATCCCGGGATAACCTCTTTCCCCTCTTGGCCCTGGCGTCCCTCTTATGCCTTGTGGTCCTTCGGAACCCCTTCCCCCTGGTTCTCCTTGTGGTCCAGGGAGTCCCGGATCCCCTCGGACACCTACAGGGCCCGGGGAGCCATGCTTGCCGTTCTGTCCTGGAATTCCCATCGCTCCTGGGATCCCAGGAGCCCCAGGCTCACCTGGCTCACCTTTTTGTCCTTTCTCTCCGTAAGTGGCACACTCCCCTCTATCCCCCTTGTCTCCCTTCAGACCTGATACAGCAGCCACTCCTGGAGGCCCAGCTGGCCCCTCTTTTCCAGGCTCTCCTTTCTCACCAACAGTCCCATTTTTGCCAGGTTCTCCTTTCTGACCTTTATCACCTTTGATACCTTGCAATCCTACTTCACCTTTTTCCCCTTTGTAGCCAACATCACCTGTAAGGGAAGGTAAACTGTGTCAAAGCAAATGGAGTCAGGCAACAATTTAAAAAAATCAGCAATAACCTCAGCAGTTTATACCTTTTGGTCCTGGCTTCCCTGGAATTCCTAATGGTCCAGCTGGCCCACTGTTTCCTCTGTCACCTTTATCACCTAAGACATTTGCAGGAAAAAAATAAGGTTGATTCAAAATATATTTCAATATATATTTCAGAAAATAAAGAAGAACAATATTTACACTCACCAGCCACTTTATTAGGTACAACTGATAGACTGCTTTTTGACACAAATATCTAATCAACCAATTACACGGCAGCAACTAAATGCCATTCTAGGCATGTAGACATGGTGAAGACCTGCTGAAGTTCACACAAAGCATCAGAATGGGAAAGACTTTGAGCATGGCCTGGTTGCTGGTGACAACCATCTCTGGGGTTTACAGAGAATGGTCCAAAAAGGAGAACATTTACAGTGAACGGCAGTTTTCTTGGGTGAAAATGCCTTGTTTGATGCCAGAGGTCAGAAGAGAATGGCCTGAGCGCTCTGAGCTGATAGGAAGGCAGCAATAACTCAAATGATGAGGCAGGTATGCAGAAGAGCATTTCTGAACGCACAAAATGTTAAACCTTGAAGCAGATGGCCCAT
Source organism: Bujurquina vittata (assembly GCA_015106715.1). Taxonomy (NCBI): domain Eukaryota; kingdom Metazoa; phylum Chordata; class Actinopteri; order Cichliformes; family Cichlidae; genus Bujurquina; species Bujurquina vittata. The sequence goes on from VUQK01040761.1 coordinate 17,965, forward strand.
TCATCACTCCTGTCAGCTAAGAACAGGAAATTAATTGGGGCACTCCAAAATTGTACAACAGAAAATTCGAAAAATATTATTGCCTGGTCTGATGAGTCACAGTTTCTGTTGCGACATTCAGATGGTCGGGTCAGAATTTGGCACAAACATCATGAAAGCATGGATCCATCCTGCCTGTGTCAACAGTTCAGGCTGACGGCGATGGTGGTGTAATGATATTTTCTTGGCACATTTCGGGTCCCATGGCCTGTACTGTCCACCTGTAACCATGTCAATCCTTTTATGATCACAGTGTACCCATCTTCTGATGGCTGCTTCCAGCAGATTAACACAACATGTTAAAGCTCAGTCATCCCAAACTGGTTTTCTAAACATGACACCGAGTCATGTTCAAGAAATCTGCAACTGTGTGATGCTGTCATGACAATATGGACCACAATCTCTGAGGAATGTTTCCAGCAACTGAATCTATGCAATGAAGAATTAATGCAGTTCTGAAGGCAAAGGGGGTCCAACCCAGACCAGCGGTGTGCTCTTGTGCTGCTGTAGACCATCTGCTTTAAAGTTCATCTTGACCGTGTCTACATACCTACATGCGCTAACTGAAAAGGATCACTTAATAAGGTAGCAGGTGAGTGTATAGTAGAATAAAATATAACAATACATTATTTTAATAAGCAATTTTAAAGTGTGTGTTTAATAATATTATTCTTACCCTTTTCTCCCTTTAACCCCATAGGACCACTCACACCAGGTGGTCCAGGTAAACCGGCTGCTCCTGCAAGGCCTCTTTCACCAGGTGACCCTGAGTAAAATAAGTTGAGCTGAAAATCTGAAGCTAAACATACAATCAAACCAAACAATTAATTAATTACATCTAAACTACTGTATATCAGTGCGTCATATACCTGGCAGGCCTCTGTCTCCTTTTAGGCCCCTGGGACCCCTCTCTGGTGGGCAGCACTCACAAAAGTTAAAGTAACACTCATTGTAATCCAGGGTGTAGTTCTCAGGACCAACACCGGGTGGCCCAGTGTTCTCAGGGTAGTGCTGTGCAAAGACATGACTTGGGTAGGTGGTCCTCACTGGGGTAGGCAGCGGGTGGGGTTGCACAGGATTTGCGGTCGGCACTATCTTAAGAGTCTTGGGCACGCTGGTGGTAACAGGGTTGTGGACTGTGATCTGAGGGACGGGCTTCTTGGTGTACTGGTACTTGGGCTTCGGTGTAGTCTTGGCTTCAGTGTAGGACACCACAGTGAGTGCAACCAAAACTACAGCCACAAGAGTCGACAGGCAGGAAATAATCCTCATGGTTGACTTGGACCTGAGAATGCATCAAGACACTGCTCTTATGTTTGTCAGATAGAATTTAATCTTCCATATAAATTAGCTTTAAAAAAATAGCGCATGCAGATTAGCACTTCACTCACAGTCAGAATAGGTGTTACCTCTGCTCTCCTGTTTCTATTTTCCCTTGTATATATTTCATTTCTATGTTTTTTCTTCTTTCCTTCTCACTATTTTGACCTTTACTAAAGGCCAGTCTCAGGTTAATGTTACTTTTTTTTTTCTTTTGCTGCACTCTACCGTTCGGTCAAGAATGGTTTCAAATCTGTCATTCCTCTCTCAGTCAGTGATTTCAGCATTTCAAATTTGTTTGACCAAACTTTGGATCACAGTTTCAATTTCAGGAATCTATACACCAGCAAATACAAACAAACGAGTGCTCTCACTAGGTTAGACTTCATGGTGATGTCCAACCTTCTGAGAATATCTATTCAGCCAAGTTATTAGCACTTACCCAGTTATGTATAAGTGTTATGGTCATTTATCCTCTCGAGCAGTGTCTTGGGTGCAGCAGCAGGAGCTCCAGGTCTCTCTGATATCTCTGCCAGGTTTGGGTAAAGAAACCTCTCCAATGAGGAGGTTTACTGGAAGCATAGGGGGAGGTCTGAAGTCTCACTACGGCGGGCTGGAGCTGGCCCAAGGAGAACCACTGTGCTGTGGCCCATTCTCTGTACCCCTGCTGCGTAGAAAGGTGCTTTTGTGACACGGGATACATCATCCGCCGGGAGCACTCCTTCGCTGTGAGCTAGCAAGGAGCAAAGGCCGTGGGGCAGTAGTTCACCTGATATGGGAGGTATTCCTCCAAACAGCCCACCTACTACCCAAGCTCTTAATGGGACAAAGCCAAGCAAGGAGGAATCTCTGACACAGGCCAGCGTAGGCTTTTAGAGCCACCACTTTTTGAGAATGGCTTTGGACTGCATGTATGACACTCTGTGTGTACATAGCTGCAAATGGGAAGATGCAAACTGTTTTTATGTGTGTAGTCCTGTACAGGTGCTTCCACACTGACCTATGACAAAGTCTGTAACAATGAATTAAACTGCCTTAACACTAGATCTGCTGATTGGCACATTGCACAGAGAGCTCAGTATTTACAGTCTAACGGTACTTGGTGAGCATCCAGCGGGGGGAAAGCTTTAGCTTTTAACGAGCACTCATAATCACTCAGCAGCAGCTAAACCTGAGCTGTTTGTCAAAGGAACCGGCTTATCTCCTTAAATCGATGCAGTTGCAATGCTTGCCCGATCACTGCGGCTGGCTTTTTCAGCACATGAGCCCTCAAGGCAGCTGACAGAGACATTTGTTAACTATGATTCAAACTGTGTGGCTGGACAATGATTCATTCTTGTGGTGTAACAAGATAGCATCGGGTTTTCGTAGAAAAGTGATTTTCTGGTAGCCGTGTAGTTGTGAATGTTTGAGAAGTGGACACAGCTGAAGTCCTCCCGTCCTCAGAGAGATCCATGACCTGCTGTGAGTGAGCAGGAAGAAGGGAAATGAAATTTGGGAAACAGAGAGCATTGATGGTGGGATTGAGGGATGAGGAGAATGCTATTAAAAATTAGAAGATTGGGTTTATTTGAACCATTTAATCTTCTTATATAAACCTTTCTCTATTTCTTGACCTACATCGACATGCTCTTCATCTCCATCTTTCCCAGCAGCTCAGGTAATGTGTCCCTAACTGGCCCCTCTCTAAAAGAGAAACAGATGGAGTGTAAGATATGCACTTTATTCCTGCGAGAGAGAGGTGTTCCTCTGGGGTTCTCCTTGCCTGACCTCAACAACATCGTCTCTCAGCTCTATTCAGACCACACACAACAGCAGCGGTCATTTTACAATGCCCAGCTGGTCACAGAGGACCCAGGTGCTGTTCACCTGCTAGTTCTCTTAACAGCCTCCATCTTCCATCCATGCCCTTAGCCGCCATCCGCATACACTATAGAGAAAGGGGATCAGGAAGTGCTAACTTACTCAGCCGGTGCAGCAGAGCAGAGAGAGCACCAAAGATGACCTGAATGGACAGAGGCATATTGCCTTACATTAATGCTATTCAGGTAAAGGAGAGGGTAAAGAAATACAGTGATTGTATGAAGTAAGCTAGAGAGGGTGAGATTGAGACAGGGACCTGTTTAGTAATCAGCCACGCTGTGCCAGCATGCACACAGGTACAATTAATGCCATAAATGTTCTTTTGTTCTTTACTTGGGATCTTATCAAAGGAAATCTAGCCCATGCAGAATTAGCAGCTAATGACTCTGGCAGGAGATATACTGGCAGTGAAGATACAGCTCATATAGCCAGAGTACAAAAACACTCTCTTCTGCCACACTTTCTCTGACAAGGCTCTTTAATGTTGGGCCTTCTAATGCGCTAGATGGTGGTTGTGGAAACATGATAGTCTTGAACACAGGTGAAAAACACTTGGTGGTGAAAACTATATTTATTTAGATGTGCAGGTATTTCACATGCTTTGAGGCAGACTGAAGTTTTATTTATGCAAGAGATTTGAAGCAATAAAAAAATGTGATTTGCTTGCTAGTGAATGAAATTTTGTATTTATTGAGAAACCGTGTTTCATTTTGAGGGATATTATCTCGTTTTCTTTCTCTCTTGCTCTGAGTTGCTGCCATGTGATTGGCTGATTAGGTATTTAAGTCAACAAGCAGATGTACAGGTGTACCTAATGAAGTGGCTGATGAGTGTATACAGCAGGCGTGCAGACTGTAAACACTGAGCAACAATAAGCCTTCCTCTGGTCAGCAGTAACAGAAATTTGCATGCACCTAAAGTTGCCTGACAGCTTCGCAGTGATGGCAAGATTGGAGGTCAAAGGCCTTCTCTTGGCCAAAAACAAACAAATAGTTCTGCATGTAACTGCCCATAAAGCCTGATCTTCTGGAGGATTACACCATCTTCAGACTGTCAGCATGGTTGTTTTCCCATTTACAGTCGTCATGCTGTCAATTATAATGAATTAGGAGGGAAAGGTTTTGGATGTGTTCATTTATGGACATTTTGAAAGCATGTGTCCCCTCGCTGCCTTCGTGGGTCCCAAATTCAGAGGACATCTTTAAAAGGGGAGGTAAAATGAAGGGCTAGTCATGCCTTCACTTCCGCACCATACATCTTAAGTTCTAACTTGCAAACGTCCCTCCTCAGTGATTTGTTTTTGCTAAACAAACAGACTCCAGGATCCTGTAAAGAGCACACAGGTTTGGTATCAGCTAAGAAAACAAACTGCAAACCTCCGTCTCACTCCCTCCCTTCTGTGTTTAAAATTCTTGGTACCCTGTCAAAGATTCCTTCACAGTAGCTTGCACACATTGATGAATTTTTCCTGTTTCCGTGAACACCTAGCAGCATACTTTGCAATACACCACCGGAACCAGACACTGAATATTAATCATATGTGCTAGACTGCTTTGTGTGCCAAATTCAGGTTCAAAGCTTTCTGATGATTTTCTTGACCAAAGAATTCAACACTTTCAATATCTATTAATACATTAAGGAGACAGTTATTTCCTACCATGACCACTTGGTGGCAGACTTTTTCTTTCTTCTGCCATAAAGTGTGCCGTATCAAAACACAAACACACGTGCATGTTATAAATCCAAAATAAATATTTTATCTGAGATTATGTTCTAATATTGCTGGATGATATTGCTCTCACATGCATATTTACGTACTACTCTTTTCTTTTACCTTTTTTTTGCTTTTACTGCTCTGCAACCCTTGAGCAACAGTAGTAGTGCAGTGGGGGTTTGGCACTTCATGCCTTGGTGGACTCAGGTGTTTTTTTTATCATGCCAGCAACCACTCCCAGGTTCATATCGACTGATTCATAGCTTTGATGCAAGGCTGGGAGCTGTGCCAGGAGGTGAATACCTCCTTCGATCAATAACGAATTTTGCAATGATTATCAAGTGATTTCAAATGCCAGAGCACTAATCTCGTTTGATTGCACAGATTGGACTAGAGGTCAAAAAGAGTTTTTGGTATAAACAAGATATTAACTTCACATGTGAGTCAGATTGTAACCACAACATTAAAATAACCAGCCTGTTTGGCAGCCTTATGCAGCCAAAAAAGCTCTGATCATTTTTTTTTGTTTGTCTTTAGTCTTCCTCTTATCCTTTTCAGGGTGATGGAGGGGCTGGAACCTATCCCAGCTGTCATACGGCGAGAGGCAGGGTACACTCTGGACACAGAGGCAGACAACCATTCACACTCACGTTGACACCTATGGGCAATTTAGAATCACCAACTGACCTAACCCCACTAACTGCATGTCTTTAGACTGTGGGAGGTAAGCAGAGTCCCTGGAGAAAACCCACACAGACTTGGGGAGAACATGCAAAACTCAACAAAGACAAGCCCCGGTCAAGGTGGATTCAAACTTACTCGGCAACAGTGCTAACTTCTCATTATATGAGCAGATTCAATTAAAAATGAGATCTTCAATGAATAATTTAAAAAGGAAAAGAGCAGTAAGGGTGCAGGAGTAGTTAGTATTTTGGTTTTATGATCAAATTAATTTGTAAGACCAAAAAAACATCTGTTTTGTATGATTTTTTTTTACACCTGAATGATTACGCTGCAAGGAAAAATACAGTTCCGTGGAGTGTGTTTAACCAAGAGCCTACACAAAACCCAGTATAACAATAGAGTAGAGACACACACAAATCCAGACACACACACCCAACTAAGCAAACAATATTCCCTCAAAACAAACTCAATAAATGGCAATAAAATACATTATAACCTCAGGTTATTGTCTTGTTTCTTTTTTGGTAGTAGGCTTCTGATGTTGGCACAAATAACTAAATTTTATAAAATGTTTTCACAATAAAACACAAGACTTTATCTTGCAGAGTTAACTGAATACCATTTAGATTTGTTGGTCAAATTAGTCGCTCATAAAAAAGGATGCAAACCCTGATTGGGATCAGCGTCAAAGTGATCCCCCTCAGCCCCAAAATGTAAAGGGTCCTTCCTTTGGCCATGCTCCACCTGTCCACCAAGCTGAATTTTATGAAACCTGGAGAGAGAGGCACAGAATGAAGCAGATAATAAAACTGCCAAAAGTTTAATTGAACAAAATGTTGCAAGGTGCTTATTTTAGAAATGACACAGTTTTTGTGTAAGTACAAGAGAGTAGATGTTGTTTTAAGGAAATTTACCTTCAAAATCTTGTCCAGTGAAATTTCTGTATGTTAATAAACACCATCTTAACTAAGATGGCTGTTGCACTGGCAGTGTTGTCTTACAGTACAGATGTGTGGTGGTGAAATAAGGCGCAATATGTACTCTTTTAAGAGAAGTGCTTTATTTTGCACAGGAAGCAACACAAACGGAATAAAATTGTTTGTACATGTGCATTGTCTGCCGTTTTTGTGCCATTCTGTGTCCATTGTTGTCTGTTCAAACACCCGCACTGGACACTATTTACATTATTTATGCCAAGGTACGCAGCTTGCTACTATATAAAAAAAAGCATTTTATTTGGAGGGAAAAGGAGAACATTCTTTTTTTCATGACCAACATCAAATGTAACAGATGCCATTCAAGGCTCATGCACAACTGTGTATTTTGTATATTTGTGTGTGTGTATTGTCAACAATATCTGTCACAGACTCTGGCTTCCTCTGTGTGTCTGAGTGAGATGGTGAGACTGGAGCCAGAGTACAACATGTTATCAAATACTGGAAGTAATATTTATCCTGAAAAGTTTCTAGGGTTTCCTTGTTAATTAAAACCTGATACTGGTTGTGGTGTGGTGTGTTTTTCTCAATTCGTGCTCATCTCAGTCTTTGGATTCATCAATCGCTAGGTGTTCTCCCTTTTCACAGAAACACTTACGGGCCACTTGTAAGCACAACAGTAACAATACACCACCCTCAAAGAGTGTGAGAGGGCTTGAGTCTGCAGAAAGCTTTGTTTACAACTTGCCATTATGGAGATAACCCCTAACCTCCTCCTGAATGGGACACAAATTAACAAAGGTAATGTAAACAGAAGACACTTCTTCAAAGACCCTGAGGCAAAAGCTAAACTTGCATTAAAGAGTGGCATAACAACATATAGTGCTTGGCTTTATTATAGGACAGAAGGGGAAAGAAAGCAAAGAGTAGAAAGAAGAAGAGCAGTGAAAGACTTTCAGTAGTATCATTTTAGATGAGCGGGGGTATGTAGGTTACCAGCTGAGGGTGTTGCAGCTATTGTGTTCCCACATCCTGAAAAAAACAAAGTGGCAGTATTTAGTTGCAACACATAAACCTTGGCAGACCTTCTGCAGTTTAACCCCTAACCAAAGCAAGTGCCCGCGTCTACATTGACCATCAATGGTTACTACTGAGAAGAAATGCGCAGTGCTATTTGTATTCATCCCCATATAGCTCGCATTACTTCACAGGCTTTGGGTTAAGTTATATCCTGGATATGGTGAATGTGTCAGGTTTGAGGTTGCCTAAGTTTAGTAGGCATGGACAGGATATAGTATCTGAAGGACAGCCCTGGGCCATTCATTCCTGCTCTGTTGACAGAGAACTGGTTTGGTGGCTCTGCCTGTTATTGTTTGAATTTGTTTTATGTGGTATGGTCTATTGGGTCCTAAATGTTCTACCCGTATGCTTTTGTTTTCCTTGTTCAATTTCAAAGTAACTGCTCTGTTTAAGTGCCGTGAAGCTATGTGAATAAATAAAGTTGTGGCCAGACGTTCATTCAGACTCAAGATGGGCATGATGTCATAGTTATTTGGGGGTTTTAATGATTTCTTTGAACTGTTATTTTTTTTTAGGGTGGAATGATTGTACAGCATACATCTGTAACAACTTCAAACAACAAGAATTGGGTCCACAAGTTTGAAATGACACTATATTGCCAAAACTATTCACTTACCCATCCAAATCATTGAATTCAAGCGTTCCAATCACTTCCATGGCGACAGGTGTATAAAACTAAGCACCTAGCTATACAGACTGCTTCTGCAAACATTTGTGAAATAATGGATAGGATGCCACCTGTGCAGCAAGTCCCGTCATGAAATTTCCTCGTTACTAAATATTCTACAGTCAACTGTTAGTGGTATTATAACAAAATGGAAGTGAGAGGGAACAAAAGTAACTCAGCTGTGAAGTGGTAGGCCATGTAAAATGACAGACAGTGTGCAGAGTTTGCCAACTTTCTACAGAGCAGTAGAAATGTTTTCTCTGGAGTGACGTATCACTCTTCTTAGTTTGGAAATCCAGTGGATGAGTCTGGGTTTGGTGGTTGCCAGGAGAATGGTACTGGTCTAATTGCATTGCACCAAGTGTAAAGTTTGGTGGAGGGGCGATTATGGTGTGGGGTTGTTCTTCTGGAGTTGGCCCCTTAGTTCCAGTGAAAGGAACTCTAAATGCTTCAGCATACCAAGACATTTTGGACAATTTCATATTCCCAACTTTGTGTTAACAGGCTGGGGATGGCTCCTTCCTGTTCCAACATGACTGCGCACCTGTGCACAAAGCAGGTCAATAAAGACATGGATGAACGAGTTTAGTGTGGAAGAACTTGACTTACCTGCACAAAGTCCTGACCTCAACCTGCTAGAACACCTTTGGGAGTAATCAGAGTGGAGATTGCGAGCCAGGCCTTTTCATCAAACATCAGTGGCTGACCTCACAAATGCGCGAAGTCAGAAATTCCAATAAATACACTCCTAAACCTTGTGGTAAACTTTCCCAGAAGAGCTGAAGCTGTTATAGCTGCAAAGGCTTGGCCAATATCATATTAAACCTTATGGTGTAAAAATAGGATGTCTCTCAAGTTCAAATGTGTATGAAGGCAAATGAGCAAATACTTTTGACAATATTGTGTATTTTGGATTTTCCCTAATCCACGCAGGGTCAAAAGTATACATACTGACTCAAATACAGTACCAGTCAAAAGTTTGGACACACATCTCAATCTTTGTCCCATCTGACAATAATTTTTTTCTCAAGAAGGCATTTGGCTTGACCATGTGGACAGCTGCAAATTTCAGTTCAGCTTTAAGCTGTCAATTTTTGTTGGTCAGCACCTTCTCAAACCATGGCAATATAAAACTCACTTCACAGCGGGCAGTAACCCTGGTGTTCCAGCAGTTTCCAGTTTATGGTAGGTCTAAGCCTTGGTGGTTATTGGGTTGTTCTTAAACATCCTAACTAATTTCATCTCGTCTGAGGATGACAATTTGGATCAACCCCCGCTGCCCCCTGCCTTACTCTATAAAGTGCCTTGAGGCAGCTGTTGTAGTGATTTAGTGCTAAATAAATAAAATTGAAACAGAAATCCTCCAGACCTTGGCAAAGTGGTGACACATCTGAATAACTCACTCATGAATAACTCATACTTACAATCATTTAAACGTATGATCTTGGAACCTGCAGTTGTTTAGAAATGGCTCTAAGAGACCTTCCCAACTTGTTTAAATCTACAGTTGTTCTTCTTAAATCTTCACTGAGCTCCTCGGACTTCACCATTTGTCAATCCAGTGAGTGCTGTCACTGTATGGTGGCAAAGAAAAACTACCAATTGTAGTCAATCATGATCACCCATGAGAAGTTAATAGGCTTTAGGCTTGTCACATTAAAAGACACTGTAGAATCCTATTAAAAAATTTGAGTGAGTGTATGTATATATATTTTAACTTGTATATCTAATCTATGTGGATTAGAGAAAATCCTAAATAAATGTATTAAATAAATAAATTCTAACCTGTGCAACCAGTTCTTGTTCTTTAAAGTCATTAAAGATGTATGCTGTACAATCATCCAACCCTGGAAAAATTATTAAAAGCCTAAAATTACCATGACATTCATGTCCAGGACGAGTGTATGTACACTTCTGACCACAGCTGTATTTGAAAGCATGGGCATGGATAAATAATCACACAGAAAGAGAAAAGCTGTCCAAGAATCTTCAGAGACCTTTATTTTTTTCTGATTATTGCAGTGATGTGTCACCGTCATGTATAAATAAAACATTCATTTTGTGAACAGTGAAAAAAAGCTTCTCACAGAACTCGTCACCTTTGGAGCTGGAAAGGTCTGAGACTTCTGCACATGTTTATCCAAAATGAAATTAAACAACGAGTAACAATATAAAAACACTTTTAAGGTAGAGAAACAAAGCATAGAACAAATTTATGGCCACAAGAGAAAACAGATATAAATAATCAAAAAAGGTTTGGTAATTGACATTGTAACCAGCCAAGCATTTACCAATGTATATAAATATATAACTCCATATGCATAAAATTAACTTAATGTAATTTATATTTGAACTGTTACCAAGCCCCTGACCCAAAGCACAAATAACAAAAAAATGATCCTAAGCACAACGCTCATCGCAACTACCGGACACACTAAAACTCATGTTCTCCTTCATTTCTATAGATCAACTATAGATAAGGAAGACTTTGGTCAGCCAGTCGGGTTTTGCTTTTCCTTTGGGTCAGTTTGCCTGTTTTATCTTTGCATTCTGTGTGCGACAGCAAACAGTCTCTGAGTTCAGACTTTGTTAAGTAGAGTTACATAATTAGCCAAGCCAAGCCTAAAACACAAAAGGTGTGTTCTATCAATATTTGCTCGTGCTCAGAGCTGAGCACAACTTCCTGACATACCGACAGTTAACAAAGCAGAGATAAAGAGAGGGCTCAACACATATCTATTCTGTTTTTGTTTTGTTTTGTTTATTTTTTACTATTGAGTGGGAAATTTTGTTTATCAGAGTCCTAATGGGAACATTTTAAGACTCATTGCATAGGTTGGGCTTTCTATTAGTTCTCTCTCTTAAGATCAGCTATGTGATGTCTACATGAATGTGTAAGGTGCCCTGGCAGTCAGCATTACAGTTCATAAAGGCAAGTTTAAAAAGAAAAAGTTTAAAAAAAAAAAAGGTGATAGCGGCTCTGACGCAAAAATCACAGATCAACCACTAACACTGAGTACATGTCAGAAAAGTTGGGATAACATGGCATCACAGATACATTAGATTGATAAACAGACATAATTAAAGGGAAACCACTGATATGACATTTCAAGTTTAGTTTACCTGTCACATTAAGTCCAACAGAGCCTGATTTATACTGGCTTCTGTGGCTGTAAAGGAAGTTCTTTGCTGTGTCTAAAATCACCTCTCTCCCTGTGAGAGTATGCTGTAGATTGAGAACCAGACACTCTGGAATAATTTTGTTTTATAGCAGTTTTTGAAACTTTTGAGGCCACTGTCTGGTGCATAAATTTATTTGGACACTATAAAATGATCAGTGCACTATTTATTAAAGAGTGATTTTGAACACAGCCAGAACCCAAATATCTCAGCTTCGGTTTCGATTCCCTTTTTAATCTGCCTCTAACAGGTCTCCGCCTTTTATGAAGGTGCCAAATAAAACTGCTTTAAGTCTCCTTTACTGCTGCAGCTTAAAAGGCTATAAAAAGAAAAAAAGAGTAGTAGTATTTTGTAGTGAGATGAGCATGCAAATCTATTGCCCATATATGACCCTATCATGCAAAACACACAGGTGGTATGCAGTCACACAGGACATATGGTAAAGAAGAAGAAGAAAAAACGGGACAAACAACATATAAGACATTTCAAAGGATGTGTGTGAAAGTTGAAATGTTCTGCTGTGTGTCTAATACCATGGGGTAAGGCTGGAAGGTTTGAGATGTAAAGAAGATAGTAAGGCTCTGATTTCCACATCATTCCATTCAAATCTTCATATTTTCAGTTGTGATTTGCAGAGGTGGCCAGCTGCTGTGATTTAGGATGAACGTGTTGTAAAAGAAGGGCTGAAGGTGCTCCAGAAGCTAAGGAGATGAGTTATAAGAAATTATTTGTGGACTCATGCTAATTCACATGTTCGCCATCTCTTTACCTTCATATATTGTTTCAGGGTTTTTTTTTTTCTTCACTTCTTTTAGTTCATCAGTGCCACGGTGCTCTCGGGCTGCTCGCCAAAGATCCCAGAGAAAAACTCCAGCGCAAGGCGCACGTGGATCGGTACAAAGACGTATGAGGTGTAGACAACCATGGCGAAGGCAGAGAAGAGGACGGAATTGAAAATGGATTTTTCCCATGGCTCCAGGACATAGATGCCAGTGATGAGCAGGTACTGGTAGTACAACCAAGCCAGGTACTCCCTCAAGTTCTTGAAGTTCATCCTGCAGAAAAAGTAGCAGTAGAACAAAACAGAAGTATGAGCAGAAAATGTGTCGTTATCATGTATGCGTTGAAGTATTAAGTAATCATAAGGTGGAGTAACATTACTGATATGGTCTTGTGTAATATTTACACACAGCAACAGATCAAAACATTTTTTATTATCGTTTATTTTGTATCACAAACGATTGAACTGAAGCTGATCACTACACTTTACATTCATGAATAAAGTGATACTACTTTGGTTTAAAACGGGATTATTTAAAAAATAAAATAAAAAAAAAAACACCTTGAAAAAGAGGTCTCTATTCTCCATGCTAGAGTACAGTTGGGCCCTGTACTTATCACTATCCTGGGGGTAATTGTTTAAGTACCACAGAAAAGAAAGAAAGAAAGAAAGAAAGAAAGAAAGAAAGAAAGAAAGAAAGAAAGAAAGAAAGAAAGAAAAGATCCTGGGGGAGTAATTAAGCAGGCCACACTGAAGCTTGGTTTCCTATAGAAATCACTGGCACCAATAAAATTAAACCCATGGGTCCCACGTGACTTCATAAACAGTTATTATTTTTTTGGTCCACTCAGTCACACATGGCTCATTCCCCCCAAAGAGAAAAAGTTTCTAATATTTGAGAAATAAACGTTGTTTACCACCATAGAAGAAATGGACCAACAAGTGCACTTTATGGACAAAAATAACTTGGAGGTGTCTAAAAACTAAGACTATGACGTTCTCGGAGTTTTCCAAATTAAAAAAAAAAACTAGAAAAAGCATTTCCTGAAGAAAACGCTACTGTGAATGTTTGCAGCTGAAATGCCAAAAAATGCTTTGAACCACTTACATGCGCCTCAAATCACTTTGAAGTGAAGTCCTGAAGAAGCTGAACGTTTTGATACCGGAACGGTTTCTGTAGCATAAACGTAGCTGAAGTTATTAACGAAGGAAAAACGTACGGAAGAATAATAAATAATAATAATAATAATAATAATAATAATAATAATAACTAGAAAAAGCATTTCCTGAAGAAAATGCTACTGTGAATGCTTGCAGCTGAAAGGTCAGAGCTGAAATGCCAAGAAATGCTTGGAAGCACTTACATGCTCCACA
>VUQK01040768.1:0-16927 GCA_015106715.1 Bujurquina vittata
TGAAAAAGTGTTTGCCCCCTTCCTCACTTCCTGTTTTTTTGCATGTTTGTCACACTTAAGTGTTTCGGAACATCAAACCAATTTAACAATAGTCAAGGACAACACAAGTAAACACAAAATGCAAGTTGTAAATGAAGGTGTTTATTAGTAAAGGTGAAAAAAAATCCAAACCACCATGGCCTTGTGTGAAAAAGTGATTGCCCCCTAAACCTAATAACGGGTTGGGCCACCCTTAGCAGCAACAACTGCAACCAAGCGTTTGCGATAACTTGCAATGAGGCTTTTACAGCGTTCTGGAGGAATTTTGGCCCACTCATCTTTGCAGAATTGTCCTAATTCAGTTACATTAGAGGGTTTTGGAGCATGAACGGCCTTTTTAAGGTCATACCACAACATCTCAATAGGATTCAGGTCAGGACTTTGGCTAGGCCACTCCAAAGGACTTGCTGGTGTGTTTAGGATCATTGTCCTGCTGCAGAACCCAAGTACGGTTCAGCTTGAGGCAATCACTTTTTCACACAGGGCCATGGTGGTTTGGATTTTTTTTCACCTTTACTAATCAACACCTTCATTTACAACTTGCATTTTGTGTTTACTTGTGTTTTCCTTGACTATTGTTTAAATTGGTTTGATGTTCCGAAACACTTAAGTGTGACAAACATGCAAAAAAAAACAGGAAATGAGGAAGTGGGCAAACACTTTTTCACACCACTGTAGTTCTCCTCTGAATTGCTTGTATAGTGGGTGCATATGTTTGAGTCTGTAAGGCCCATTGGAACATGCTTTGTTCAGTATAGTGCGTTCTGTGGAGAATTTTGTATTGTATAAGTTGTAATTGGGGACTTTAATCATTTTGAAAATATTTCTGTCCAGAAGTTTTGATCTGGGCTGATAGAAAGGTCACACTCTCATTTTGCAATCGGGAGGGAAACTCAATCATCTGTTTTTATTAAAATGTATATAATTTTGACAATAATTTTGGGGTACAGGTTTAAAAGTGTAGGCATTTCTAAATTCAATTGATTTATATTGATTTAAATTTTCCTTGCAGGATAGATTTTAGTTGTTGATATTCCAGAAATCTACTGTTGCCAATTCCATATTTTGATATAAGTTCATGTAATGTAATAAAATTTCCATCTTGTATAATAGCTTTTAAATTGTTTATCCCCTTATCACGCCATAATGGAAAATTCAGCATTTTCTTTTTCTGAAAAACATCGGGATTGTTCCAAATAGGTGTTAGTTTACGTGGGATAAGTGAAGACTTTGTTATTTTGAAAAAAATTCCCACCAGGCTCACAGAGAGGTGTTTATATAAAGGCTTTTAAATCAGTTATGATGCTTAATACTGGGGCTGATGAAAGGTAGATCTGAGATTTTTACTTTTCCTCAAAGTGCTTGTATCGTGTAAGATCATCCTCTATTGTTTTTAATTGCGGGATATGAGTTAAACGTATCAAGTCTGTGAGCCTGGCGGAAAAATATATGCCTAAATATCTAATATTACCTAATTTTAGTGGAGTCCTGGAGGTGTTCTGAAAATCACAATTTAGAGGCAAAACTATTGATTTACTCCAGTTGATAGAGTAATCAGATATAGATGAGAACTTATCTATCAGTGTGATTGTCTTTAGAAGAGAAGCTTGTGAACTCCTAAGGAAAAGTAATACATCATCAGCATAAAGGCCTATTTTATGGTCTGTATTTTCAGTTTGAATCCCCTTAACATTTGCATTTTGTCAGATTGCTGGTGCTAGTGGCTCACTGAAGATGACAAAAAGTGAGGGAGCGAGTGGGCCTTATTTACTTGATCCTATAATGTCACTGTGACTGCCACAGTCCAAAATGGTGGACAAGTTAATGTCATGTGGTTAGGGGCCAGACGTCTGCAAAACCTCAATATAAGTCAATAAAATCATCTCCAGCAGCAACAGTAAAAATGATCAGTAATATAATGCTGGTTACCTGTCCGGGGTGGTGGATTTGTGGTTAAGAAAATGGATGGACTGATAATATAATGTATTCTTCTGCATAATAATAATAATAATGTATAACACTGTGCAAAAGCCTTGAGCTAGGTGCATCAATTAGCTGAAATGTACAAACATAAATGGAAATAGAGCACAATCCTATTGCGACTCAAAGTCTGCATTTGGTATGACCACCTGCATTCTGCAACAAAGCTTGAACTCCCTTTGCCATTTAAAAAAACATCTTCAGGAATAGTTCTTCAGTCTTGTTGAAGAGCATTTCAAAGCTCTTCTTTGGATGTTGTTCCATTAGCTCAGGAGCTAAAGCAGCTCATCTGCTAATTGAAAGGACAGTGGTTTGATTCCTGACTGCTTCTGTTTGCATGCCAAAGTATCCTTGGGCAAGATACTCATACCCAAGTTGCTCTCCAGTTAATTGGAGTGTGAATGTTAGATAGAAAGCAGGTGTGGGAAAAAGTGCTTCTCTGAATGGCTAAATGAAGTGCTTTGAGTGCTCAAGTAGAGTAGAAAAGTAGGTGACCTATCCAGGGTGGTGGATACGTGGTGGTGAAGAAAATAGATGGCTGGATAATATAAAAGCGTCAGATAAGAACCAGCCCACTTACCCGTTTGATCAGCCCAGTATGTGGCGCTCCAAACTCTGACTGATGGTGTGTTTTTCTATCCAGGTTTGCTTTTACTACACTGGCAGTGTGCTGGCTGCCACGCATTCCAGATGTTACAGCATCAGACATTAGTTTTCAAATAATGTGTTTTTGTGGTAGGCTGATTGTGCCTAAAGATGCCAATTTAAACTGGTTCTTGTAGCACAACACTGGTTTGTTCCTAGAGCTAGGTGTCTTCTTATGATTCAGTCATAGGTCAGTATTAAGTAGCTCCACAAATAAAAGAAAAACATTCCCGTGAAAATGATCAGGTGCAAGGACTGGACTGAAAATGAGAGGAAAAAACCAAAAACTGCAAATGTTTAAAGAAAAACTTTGAAAGAGCTGCAGAACTGTTCAAGATCGCTTAAAAATACAAAAGTTTAGCTCCTTTGAAGAAATATACAAAGAAACGGATATATTCTTCATGATGAGTACTTTGCATTAAGTACTTTACATACTTTAAAAATGAAATTTGATAGTAAAACAACCTAAAATCAAATAGTCTGCAGTAAATAAGTAGCTCAATCAAATGGAATTTAATTTGAAAATAAAAAAGGTAAAAACATATCTGAAGTCAAAATAAAAAAAATAAAGTAAAATCTATCATTTTAGTCTTAATACTTATTTCAGCACTTTAAAAACTATCTTTGAACACACCGATGTTCACACTCCGGTGGGGTCTTTTTGTGTATTGCCTCGGTATGAGGGTCCTGCTGGGGGTCCTAAGATTGTCTCCTCTGGAAACGTCCCTACATACAGAGTGAAGTCATCACCCGCATGCTCCCAGCTTCAGTTGATGATATCTGAAGATAATGCAGCAGGGATTGCGGCTTCTCTCTGCGGATCTTTGCGTTTGGTTTGTGTTTTATAGCAACGCTTGCGCATCTCGGTGCACTTGTTCTGCCAGTAAAATGTGAAGCCGAGAGAGAGCGAGAGAGAGAGCGAGAGGAGCGGGGGTGGGCTGTACCTCGCAGTGAGGGAGTGCCATCGTGGGAGCGGTTTGCTCCTCCACATCAGACCTCTTCTATCCCTCCAAGCCGGAGGACCGAGGAGGAACCTGTGCTCTGCTTTCCCTCTCTGCGGATACACGGATAATAGCGCACTCCAGCTGAGAAAATGGTTTTGCTGCTGCCGATGGTTACGCTTTACACCCTGAGCGTCTTTAGCGGAGCATCCGCCGCCACTCACTGTAAGTGTTTCACCTCAGTGCGCTCACCTGTCTGCGCCTCTCCTCTGCGGACGGAGAGCTGGCGGCGCGCCCGAGTCAGAAGCTGCTCAGACCGGCGGAGTTTTACGCGCGCTGCTGCTGTGCGTTGCTGCTGTTGCAGAGGCGGCATCATGATTACTGTGCGTCGCTGCTGTGGTGCTGTCGGTCTTCTTCACTTTACTTTTTGTGTGTCGAGCACATGAACTAGTTGTTGATGTCTGCTGGCGGGGGCTTTTCTTTGAGCGGAATGGACTGTGTGCGATGAAGGTCATGCAAACAGGTTCGTTTCCTCTCGTTCGAGCCGGACGCGGCGCGGAATGGCTGTCTTCTCCTTTTGTTGGCGCTTATATGTGGAATTTTTTAAGGGTCTCGGTCTTCGGTCGTGTTTTGCTGATGTGCGTTGGGGAAGCAGAAGTGCTGACTGGCCACGGATGTGTTATTCTGCTGGTATTGGTCCACTCCTACGTACAAAGCCCCACTTACACCCCGCAAAAGCTTTCACTCAGCCAAGAGGACGATTTGAGGCTGGGCCGTTTGGATTCAGCTGCATGGCTGCTTCCAATAATAGTCCTGAAACAATACTGATTAACTATCAGTCACATAGCTGATTTTTTTAAAGGCCAAATTCTTTTTATCCGAAGGTAGAGGACTTGATAATCATTTAGTTTCATGGTTGGATAAAAACAAGCAATTTAAAATCGGATCATAGTCATTAATCTTAATATTTAGGGATCCCACATCTCACTGGGCTGTGATATACGCAGGTCGGGAGGTTAAAACCTCATCAGAAGACCCTTCAAGATGATCATTCTGCTCGCTGCACACCAGCTTCAGACAAATAAAAGTAAAGTTACAGCAACCTTGGAACTGGCAGTGGTTGGTTTAGTGCAGATGTAGGATGGTCACTTTTAATTCTTGTTTTAATGTAACAACGATCCACAGTAAGCAGAAACAAGATGACCTTTGACCCAGATGTTTTAGCACTCTACCTGCTTTCTATCGCTGGGCTTTCTTTGGTATTGTTGGTTTTTTAGCTGTAGGGAAGCTGTTGTTTTAATAATGAAAGAACTTGTGCTGTGGATGAGCACATGAACACACCAACCCAACTCGACAAGTTACATTTATATCCTGCACATTTACAACTTCATATTTTTATTCTGGGATTCTTTAATACTATCTTTGCATTCCCTACAGAACAAACTATTCGTTGTTTATCCGAACTGAGGTCCTCCTGAAACCGGCCGCTCTGGGCCCCGTAACTTTATTCTGCCTGGTGTTAAAACTAACCAACACACACACACACGCACACGCACACCCACACACACACACACACACACGCACACACCTTAAACATGTTTTCTATGATCTACTGACCTATATATTAAAAAGTAAACATATAAACAGTCAGAATGGACACATGGAAAGAACAATTGTGCGTCCTCAGCGTGGACCAGGAGAAAGCAGCAGGGTGCTGCGGTGCATCAGCCTTTTGTTCTGAGCCACGAGGCTCGTTCAGCCAGTGAAGCTCTGACTTTTGCTGACCAAATTAATAAAATAAGTCAGCAATTCAGACGTCAGTTAGCTGGCTTGGCTCATATTCTCTGTGTTTAGTCATTTGAGGCTTAAAATTTCCTCTTCAGGCCCAAATATGGTTGGGTTTAGTATTTTTATTATATTTGTTTAGACACAAACTACACCTGTTAAGCTAGTTAATGCATCCAATTAGCTTACTGCTACCATTAACCATTGTGTTTGCAAAAACAGAAGGCCAATAATAGTTCACATCTCCACACTTGATTTTAATAATTACAATGAGCTGAGTCATTCAGCAGCTACAGCTGTTAGAACTTCAGCACACATTCTTTGCAGCTCGGGAAACACAATTTTCACAATCTGCTTTAAATATTCTAGTTTGGCCTTAGTTTGAACAATAAGTGGGCGGGGCTTAAATAAGATAGGAACATCTCTGACATCATAGAGAGCCTGGAGGAGAGAAAAAACCGTCTGAAACTTCATGTTTAGAGAAGTCTGAACTTTAACCTCACAGGAAGCACTTGTACATATGTTGACCTCATTATTTGAAACTAGAACATGAACATCCATCATTGTGATAGTATATTATGAAAATTAAGGCAGCAGGAGCACTACTGCTCCTGCTCTGAGTTCATATTTGGGCCCAGATGTCAGTTTCTTACATGATAATTTGTATTAGGATCCATAAATCCATAATGAGTTTAATGTCATGCTTCCTGGTTTAATATTTGGTGAGCATATATGTTCCTGAGGGGAGACATTATTTAAATAAATCCATCACCTGTTTTTTTTTTTGTTGCAGACTTGGGACAAAGTGTAATGTGTTGTACGACTCTAGCTATTAAAATCAGTATAACTTTTGTTTAAAACAATATTTTTATGAGTGGGCTGCATAAAAAAAGGAGCTTTCTAACCTTCCTCGTCCTTTCTCGTCATGTTGAAATAGTAAAAAGTGATTTCACTCGGGGCACACCATCGTTTGATGTGTTCGTCTGTCTTTGCACTCTGAGGGCGAGTGTGACACTAGGTTTGTGTCAGGATTTAAGCAGTTTATGTTAAGGTGGGAAAGTGAGCTAAAATGACAGCTGCATTAGTCGTTTGTGACAGTGATGTGTTTTCAAACGTGACACAATAGCAGCTCTGACACACACAGCCTGCCGAAAGGGTGAGATTGCCGCCGAGGTCAAAGAGCTGGTCGGATATTTCTCTGTGGGAAACAAAGGGAAGCTAACACAGGTGCATCGTGGCTGGATTATCTGGTGACAGAGTTAGTGGCAGCCATTTTCTTTTCAGAGGTCTTAGTGCGCTTCCTTTGGCTTTATGACGACACACTGACGAGTGCGTCGTTACCAATGTCAGCGCTCTGCTTCTTCAGTTTTAGCAGGATTTAACTGATCGGCTGTACGGCAGTGCAGGCTGACACACTTGAGAGAAACTATTCACAAATGTATGGAAATATCGCTTTATTTTATTATTCTAAGAAGAATACAAGTTTATTGAACGTAGTGGAAATGTGTGCCGACAACAAGAAACCACAGGGTGTTCTCCAGTAGCACTATCAGTGCTATCAGTGCCTCCTGCAGGGGTTGAGTGCTTTCTTTAAATGCACTGAGCTCACTGTCTAATTCCCCTGCTGGCTCTGTGGTTTTTAATGACTGCAGGAGGTGTGGACCACTCTAATCTATATCAGCTGACATACGGCAGGATGTATTTGTATTCTTACTTTTATTTTTTACTAGTGCCCTGTAAAAATGTCCACATTACTGTGGCTAACATTACTGCAGGCTTACTTTTGCGTCCTTATTTCAGGAGGTGGAAATGTTGGGTTCATAGCTGGTTTCTGTTACCCAACATGGAAAACCAAAGGTGGAGAAATATTCCCTCTAACACGGGCCGGATGCTGTGATAATGAACACAGTATAAACTCCATTACTGAGCTAACACATTACCTGAATGATCTGTAAAATGAGCAGCTTTCACCAGACGAGCATGCTTTATTAGCTCCACATGAGTATCACCAACAATATGATATTGCACACTTTTCTAATTTTTTTGCAACAGCAATTTTTCTGTGTGTGAAATTCAGTGACTACATTCCAAACACTTTACAATGAACCTGCCACAGAATGGCCCGGCAGTTCTGGCACCTTAGCTTTGCAGCTGGTGCAGTGCCGTAGCTGTTTGGGGACAGGCTGATGGCCACTAACACAATCTTTACAGTTACTGCTAATCCACAGCCCTTAATTCACTGTTAAGAAAAATGTCTCCCGCCACATAAAAATGCAAAAAAATGGATAAGTGCTGTTAAGAGCTTGCAGGTGGTCGCACAATCCTGACCATAGAGAAATGTTGGCCAATCAGAAGCATACAACATGGTCCGCTGTTTGACATAAAAGAAGCAGATGAAGCCACACAACTTTGGCCAAAAATATATAAAATCTTTGTTTTCCTTGTGTTTACGTGAACGCAAAAATTAGAGTTTTTGCAAATCTTCAGCCTGGAAGTTTTTCACAGAACTTTAACTAACGCTGCCCTGACTGCAGTTTCCTGAGCTGTGTGTGTTTGTGTGTGTGTGTGTGTGTGTGTGTGTGTGCGAAAAAGTACTATATAATTTTTTATGGGTGGAAAAATGGACCGTTTTTGAAGGAAGTATCCAGCTTCTGTGTGTTTACTACCACATTTTAAATAACTTTATACTAAATTTGAAAGCTGATAGCTAAATAAGTGCCATTTTATAATTCATAATTATGTGATTCATAATCTGATTAGTTGACTAAACGTTTCAATAGTCGATGACTAAGCGACTATTAAAATAGTCGCTAATTGAAGCCCTAAAAGGAATATGAGCTAAATTAGTGTCAGCCTTGTTGGTTGCCGTTGCCCTAACGGTATTTAATATGACATTTATTAATGTTGTGGGTTTTGTGCTGGCTGCAAGTTTAAAAATACGGTAATAGATAAAGTGAGATGACTGTGTTTAAAGAAAGACTTATGAGTCAACATTTGTTGTGCCAAAATGCAGATTGTGCGGCTCAGACAGAACTGCACAGATGCAGGAGAGAGAGACAGTTCACAGCAATGTAGGCTATACTAAAGCTGCTGTGGCAAAAATCATATTCAGTTCATTGTAATCTGTATTATTTAATGTGAAATTTTGTTAACAAACCGGGCTGTATTTAATTTTTTAAACAAAATGTGTCTTTTTGTGTTTATTTGAACTTAATTTGCATAAATTTAAATGGGAAAAAGGTGAAGATAAAGAGTTGGAAGGGAGCATGGGGTGCTAGCAGGTGTTTTTGACCAAAGGGCCCATCTTGCGAGAGCAGCTGTCAGCCCCTGCTGACCTGCGACCTCCACTCCTGGATGTGTGCTGGTAGGTGCTGAACTTGCAGAGTAGGCGAGCAGAGGATAACCAGCGCTTGTGTTGCTTGCTGCCAAAGGCAGAGCTGAGATCCACTCTCAGAGACAAAGGCATCTGCATCTGTTAATAATCCTTCCACAGGTTCACCCCCAGAAACTGTAAGATAGATGTTATTGACCAAAAGCTTGGTCGGAGATGCACTAAACCGTGGACATGCTGCTGTAATGGAGAAGGGTGTGGTTACAGGAACAAAACAAGAATTTATTGGTATTTCCCCCGTTTTTTTACTGTTTCCATAATTGTTAGAAGCCAAAATTGTAATTAAAACTAGAGTATGACTAATCGTACATCCTGAGGCAATACCAGCATTAAAAAAAGTGGAACAACAGGAAGGGATGGGAACAACATAGGCCACAGCAAGTAATGATTTAGCATACCATAATTAGTGAACACGTAAAGTGACATTAAAGAAATAATATTTTCCTGTTTTTTTGCATCTTTGTAACTCAATCGTGTGAGCAGCGTTTTGACCCTTGCGTGCTGCTCAGCCTCCGTCTGCATGCTGCAGCTTACAGAGGGACACAGAGGCAGCATCCAGATGCTTTAAGATAAAAAGGCTTGCTACATTCAGTGACTGAAACGTGATGGTCACTGCTGTGTGTGAGCAGGAAATCAGGGGCCAAAGCTGGAAAAGTGAAAAAGGAATCCCAACACTACGAGCCCAGAACTGAACAGTGGAATCTTCCGGTGCAGCCCTACTAATTATTTTCTTATTAATTGGTCCACTGATTTTTTTTTCAGTGAATTGAATATTCATTTGGTCACAAATAACTTTAAAAAGATGATGTCTTAATATTGCTTGCTTTGTCCGCCAGCACTCAATACAGTTTAATTACTGTAGAATGTAAGAGAGGGAAAGCAATATTGGGAAAGCCACTAATTAATTACCCACAGAGCCGAGGATTAACTTTCTCTCATCTTTGCAGTTCAGCGCTGTGTTTTTGATCATTTGTAACTTCAGCATGTTACATGCTTACAGCACAGTTTGTATTTCTAAGTACATTTTCCCCAGTGTTATTTTCCAAAAGTACACTTTAGTTGAACTATTCTTGTAGTGCTGTGGCATAATTCATAATCATTATCTGCTTCAGCTTCTTTAATAAGGCCACCCAAGGCCTTGTCATAGGCCAGCATGAGGCATGATTTGAAGGGATGGAAGGAATTTGCTTTTGGCAGGAAAAAGGCTTTCATTACCCGCTGTTATGACACTCTTCAGTGCGAGTCTGTGGGAGGAATATTGCTACGCTTTAAGTGATCCCCTTGCAACAAGCAGCGACCGCTTCACCAGGCATCCAGTTTTTATAAGATTGAATCAGCTTCCACAGTGTGGCAAAGCAGCGGACACACATATTTACTTAAGATTTCATGCTTCAAGTTAGCTTAGCGAGGAGATACTTCAAAACTAATTATATCGCTTCTGAAGCACCTGAAACACGTTGCAGCAGAAATGGCGTGCAGCTTCACAGGAGCCGTGATGGTGTGTGTGCGATGAAGCCAGTGCAGCTGCACATTCACTCGCTAATGAATGTGAAGCAGGCACTCAGGGAACACCTACAGCTGTACACATTCAAGGCCTGATGAATTTATCACAAGGTAAATGAGGCAGAGCGCTGTGGCGTGACAGCACCAGCACTTTTCCTCATGTTTAAACATACAATACAGTTCTTCTTCTGCAAGAAGGAAGGTGGACTCTGAACATCAAGAGGGACCCACTTCAGTGGACTGGGATTGTTGTAAGCATATCCAGGGAAATAGTGTGTGATCACAAGGATTACTGCCATCATTTCCTCACTTCACGGTAATGGGAACTGCTTTTACTAAATGCTCTCACGTGCACGAGAAATAGACTGACGGTTTAAATCTGTTATAACGCTATCATTCATCACCTTTCTGCTGATTGTTTTGTATTTTTAGAGTTAATAAGAGTCTGACTGTAATCTAAAGAAAGAAAGTAGAAAGTGTTGCACTGGTTCTTTGAATAATTTAGCACTTAGCGACTTGAATTAGATCCAGAAAAGAAGTTTTGTTGCTCTCTGAAAAATTTTCTTTGCATTAGCTGGCTCGACAAAAACTAAAAGCCCAGATGGAGATAACGGGTATCAGGATGGTGGTTATCAACGTTCTGGTCCAGCAGCGCTTCCTGCTCCAGGCTCTGTGCGGACTCACGTAAAAATGGACCTTTGCAGGAAATGACTCTCTGCTCAAAATGATCTCTATGATTGTCACCTACTCCAATCAGAGATGCTATCAGATGATGATGATAAAATGGTGATTAAAAATCTCTAAAGAACATTAAAAATGCAACAGTAAAATGCGACACTGTTGCAAATAAGACAAAAGATTAATGCTGCAGAAAGCTTTTAATCTTGGGATTTACGGCACAGAGCAGTAAAATTCAAGTTAATTATTTTATTGCTGAGTGCACTCTCTGTGCTGCTGTTTATTTTTAAGGTGTGGGTGCACATTAGAGCGCTGAAACTTTAAACTGGATACATTAAAATATTAAATGTTACTGTCCCGTAGCCTAATAAAGAAATGTGGAAATCACTTCAGTTTGTCAGCACATCAAAGTGAAGTTAATTTCAGTAATTGAATATTGGTGTATTGGTGTGTGCTCCAGCAGTGTAAAAGAGACTAAGCAGCACATTAGAATGAATCAAGCACATTTAGATATTTTCTGCATCACCAAATTAACACATGCACATTCCTGTGACAGTGTAACCCCCCAGCAGAGACTGTCTAATGCACTAAAACCATGCTCTAAATAAAAGACTCAATGAAAACATAGCACTCCATTTTGAGCCCAAACTCCTCCTGACCAGGTGATGTGCTACCACAGTGACTTAGCCAGGTAAAAAGAGCCACTGTATAAACTCGGCAGAGCTCATTAACCCATTAATCCAGCTTTATAGTACTCTGTTACTCTGGAAGATCCTTCACTGTCGTATAAACCTGTTGGCTTGTGTTTTTAGACTCGTAAAATAGCTGGAAAAAGGAATGAAAAACTTAACAAAAGTTAGGAAGTACTGTTTTACCTCTTGGGCACTTACCATCCACTGAAGTCACTAATTTGTGGAGACTAAACTGTGATTTTGTGCTTTGCCACAAGTATACACACACATGCTCTTCATGTGGGAAGAATACATTTATATAAATGCTACATATTCTTGGATGTGTTGTTACCTTTTGTTGTTCTTAGGAGTGGAACAATTACGTGGAGCCTGATATTTCCTTATACAAAAAAAAAAATATTAATTTAACTAGTACTGTATTTAACTGGTAGTTGGTATTGACAGGTATCAATAAAGGTATCAGAAGTGAAAAAGCTGGACTGGTGCATCCCTAAGCGCATGCAGTGGTGCAGTGTTGAGTGTTGGCATCACAGTAATTAGCTAACAAATTAGTGAAATAAAAAAAGTTAATACACAATAACCCTATGAGTTCCCTTTTAACTAACATACTGCACGCGCCAGTATATTGATAGAAAAACGTATAACTCCCACAAATATCCAGAGTGGACCAGAGTTTAATTCCACCATTTCAAAACTCTCTTCAAGATCTCTGACAAACTATAATTTGTGAATGAAATGAAATGAAGACACTTTTACAGTTTTTATTTTATTGCTGTCACTTTTAAATGTTTTATGAGAGAATAATACATGATGCAAGGAACTTCACACATGGATGTTTTATATGAAAAAGAGTTATTGAAGAAAGTTTCCTCGTTGTCATTATGGGGTCAAAGCGTATGAAACTTTAGATTAACACACGTGACACAGTAAACAAAAATCATTTAGAACCCATTTATAACAGTTTATAACTGAAAGACATTTACTTTCAATGTTATAGGGGAAAATCCAAAAGAACCATTCTCTAACCATTCCTTGATTTACATTGTTTTCAGTGTATTAATTAAGGTTAAATGGCACATAAAAATATAGAAATATCTTTGAGAGTAGACAAATTAACATCATATTATTCATCTCTATATTGGAAAGATTTATATATTGTCAGATTTTAGTGCTCTAAAGGTGCACCTTATAAGGAACCCTTTCTGGTCCCTGCAAAAACAAGGAAACAAGGTGCTCTCCAATTGCAGTAAGTACAAAGAAAATATGGTGATCCATGATATGAAATCAATAGAGAAATCATTTCTGCCAGTCAGGGTGCACTGGGAACGCCTGGCAGACGCCCCAGTCTGCAAGATCTTCAACTCCCACGTCCAGCCGAACTTCAACAGCATTCCAAGGGAGGCTTAGGACAATGAATCTGAATGGAGCATGTTTGGCACCTCCATTGTTAAGACTTCTGCACGGAGCTGCAGGAGCAAGGTGATGGGTGCCTGCCATTGTCATAATCCCTGAACCAGATGGTGGAGGGCGCCATCAAGCTGAAGAAGGGGTCCTATTGGGCTTAGTTGGAGTATGCCAGGAAAGGAGAGTTTGTCCATGAGTCAAACAATGCAGTTTTCGCCCTGGTTGTAGAACGGCGGACGAGCTCTTTATCCTCTAAAGATAAAAACATATTCTATTGAGTGTGGCACTTTGCGACCCACTTTGTGGACCTTGAGAAGATATTCAATTGCATCTCTCAGGGTATTCCTGGGGGGGATATAGACGTATGGGGCTTCAGTTCCTGTACAACTGCACCAACTGCACCTAATATCACTAAGTGTGAGTCCTCAGTTGGAAAAGGCTGGAGTGCCCACTTTGGGATGAGTTGCTGTCCTAAGTGGAGGAGTATCTCAGGGTCTTGGGTTCGTGACTGAGTGAGAGGAGAGACTGACCGACAGATTGGGGCCATGGCTGCAGTGATACTTCACCGGTCTGTCATGCTGAAGAAAAAGCCAAATGTAAAAGTGAAGCTGTTGATTTACCAATCGATGTACTTTGATACCTCTACCTATGGTCACGAGCTTTGGCTTTGGGTAGTGACTGAAAGAACAAGATTGCATTTATAAGTGTTGGAAAGAAGCTTTATCCGAAGGGTGGCTGACCTCTCCCTTTGAGACAGATGAAGAGGTAGTCATTCAAGAGGAGCTCAGAGTAGAGCCGCTACTTGTCCATATCGAAAGGAGCCAGTTAAGGTGGTTTTGGCACCTGACTAGGATGCCTCCTGGGCGTCTCTTGGGTGAGGTCTACTGGTCATATACTACTGGGAGGAGGCCCCGGGGTAGACCGGGAGTAGATTATATCTTGGCTGGCCTGAGAATGCTTCGGTTTTCTCCCAGATAAACTTGAGGAGCTGGCTGATGAGATGGAGGTCTGGGTTTCTCTGCTTAGGCTGCTGCCCCCATGACCCGGCCCTGGATAAGCAGATGAAAATGGATGGATGGATGGATTTGTATAGAATTTCTGCCATGTCTCTTGAGTAATGATTATGGTACCAGAGGAGGTCTTTACATTTCCAGCCACATCATTCACAGAGTGATGCTGAGTGATCAATCCTCGATCTATATAGTGCTATGAATATGCTTCAGATAGCTGTAGAGGCTGTACGTTTCACCCTCTTTTTATTTTCCAAGTTACTGGCAGAGGTTTTGAAAGGATTGTCAACACCCACTGTGCTAATAAAATGGATGCAAAACTCAGCGGGGATGGTTACAGTCATGAAACAAATGAGTGCAAAAAAAAGCTTATTTTGAACATGCAGACTCAAAAAAAAAGGAGAAAATAATGGATGATACATTTAAAGGGAAATAAATGCCAGTGCCTGCTAACACTGATTAATTTCACACTGTGTGCATTCCAGTTTATTATTCTATGGAATTGTGTGTGATTTACTGCATGCTATAGGATTTAATATTGATCGTCATATATGGGAGCCAAAAAAAGAGAAAACTTTTCAGTCAGATTTAGCTGAATTATAACTTTTATTTGCACATTTGATTTTTATGAACTAATTTGGCTTTCCCTCATCAGATTCTTCCTACTTTGCAATAAATATTGCCTTCTTTCTTCTGATCCATAGAAGAAGGCCAGGGGTTTTAAGCACAGTATATATCCATATACCCTCAGCTTTGACTGCTCAATGCAAAGCCGGTGTCAGTGTAGCTACTTAGATAACTAGAGCTAGTAAATGGAGCTACTTAATCCAGCTTTTTAAAATACATTATTAGGCTACAACCACCTGCTGCTGAGACTGATTAAGACCGGCTATAGCTATAATTGGGAGCATAGCCATGATTGTTACCATGACTGTTTGTTTATAGTGGCATATCATATGTGCAGTTAATTGACACGGCCTTGCTGAGTGTTAATTAAAGCTTCTGCATTCCTGAGCGCCGCAGTGTAATGGTGACAGAACATTGTATTTAACATTTAAGTCCTGGGTGGCTAAACAATGTTTTCTCTGCTAATCCTGGTAGGAACACTAAAATGCAGTCACAGCTAGAGCAGGCATATCCACATCATCATATCAAATGCTGCTGGAGCTTGAACACTGAGTGTATCCACAGCCACAGACTCGAGCAGTATGGCCGGGCAGAGCAACGGTGTTCACAGCCAGTGCCTGCGCAGTGTTGCAGTTTGGCCTGTTGAATGTAATCCGCAGTCGGGTTAATGCATAATGTAGTTTCTCATGCTCAGTAGTACCTGCAGAAAGCTTCTGCAAACTCTGGAACTTAACCACACTTAATACTTGATAACTATGCTTAATTCAGGCTAAGGTAAAAGCTACTATGAGCCAATGCAAAGGTATTACTAAGGAACAAAAACGTATATCAGAAAAATAACGGGGAGCTCAGTGAATCTGCATATTTTGCCAAGCCAGATGTCAGAACAGAGTGAGAGGCTATAAAAAGTATAAAAATGCTACACTGATATGCTTCCAGTTCTAGTTCAGCCACAGCAGACAGGCAAAACACACTGAAATTATTTTTGTTACAAAAGGGCGGTTTTAAACATTCTATGGACCAATGAGAAAAAAGATTGTACTCTACCATGTAAATTTTAGAGCCATACACTGTATATTAAAGATGGATGTAGTCACCATGATGCTACGCTGGTGAATAATGTCGCTGTGAAGCCTTGAGCTGAGCTGAATCACCATCGCCATCTTTTTATTTTATGAGTGAGGAGTGAGGGGTAGAGCTCCCTGCAAAGGGAAACTGCACGTTCATTTGAATCCACACCCTACCTTTTCTCCTTTTTGACACTAATGGAGGCCATAATTTATAAAACTGTATAGCACTCAGTAAGACTCAAAACTAGTGATTGCGAACATAAACAGATCAAGAAAGTGTTTAGTGAGTTCATAGATTCAATCCGGCTCATCTTTTTCAACCAGAGGAGTCATCTCCTGCTGGCTGTTCAAAAGATTGTGGGCTGCTTAAGGCACGTGCGTATTGGTTTTTCAGAGCATAAGGGGTATTTTCTTTGAAAGTATTAATGTTACAGTATATGTAAACAGCTGACCCAAAATTAGAAGATCAATGGGTCAGGTAAGATTACACTATTTTTTCCATTAAAACTATATATGTAGAGAATTTGTACAAAGTAGAGCATCCGTGAGGAATGTTCTACATTACACCACTTTGTCCACCCCCGCAAGGATTACATCCTTCTGTGCCCATTAAAAATTGAAAAATGGGGGATGTGCTTTATCCTATCAAAGTCAAACTTGGTATATAGACTTGAAACTCCTTCAGAAGGAGACGCGATCATTTTGGTGATGCTTGAACTTTAGGGGGCGATATAATTAGTAAACATGTTTTGACCATTGATGGCGTTTGTGTTCGGATTTACAATGACATTTGTGCGTTAGCGAATACTGTCAGAGGTTTTGATGTTGACTGAATAGATTCAGCTGCCATATTGAATTTTATACAAAGTAGTGCTGGGCGATATGGACCAAAAATTTTATATATAAATTTTATATATATATATATATATATATATAGGTATATACGATATATTTTTTCTTCCCAAAAGGTATAAACAAAAAGGCACTTGAGTCACACGAGCACTTTTTAAAAAAAAAATCAGTTGTAGATGTAGGTGAGAAATTGCTCAAAAATAAACTATTAGCATATTTAAATAATAAAGCTTCTCAAATAAATTAATGCTTTTTTCCTCCATAACTAAACACTCACAGCTCTGCTATTAATTACTGCTATTCGGGGGTC
>VUQK01040771.1:0-30270 GCA_015106715.1 Bujurquina vittata
TTGGTAAAAAGTGATGACTTGACTCAAAATTCTGGGGGACACACTGGCAACTTTAAGCGTGACATAACACTGGTCTTCACAATTTATGGTCAAAGACTCCCCCCCCCCACCCCCACCCACAATTTACAGTGCAAAAATCGGCTTGGTTCATTTCAATTTAGGCTGATGGCACAGCGCAGTCGCTGTTTCCTCACAGCATTTTAGAGACCGATGAATTGTCGAAGGCATTATGTCATGCTTTTAAAATTTACACCTATTATGGATGGATCGAGCTCAGCATTTCCAAAACCTTTGCTTTTTGTTGTTGTTTTTTAAAAACAAACAAACAAACAAACAAAAAGTCAAAAATAAAATCAAAACCTCTTCGTCCACACGACCCTGTTCCTCTGTAATTATTAAAGCCTTGTCTGGGGTTTATTATATTCACATACTGTGAGAACAAACAGACACACACACGCACACACACACACACGCACACACACACACTATTGCTTTTCACAGACAACAGAGCAGAGACAAAAGGACCAGCACATTTTACTGTATACTATACACTGATTGAATAGCACAAATAGCATCAATCCCTTCTTTAAAGTGGGATCTCTCAAATGAGGATATACATCACTTTTCAGGCCCGTGTAAAGGTGTGGTTTGTAGTTAGACACAAGTATCCATGTGTTTGGTGACCGTTTCCTGCAATCTTCCCTCTATCGCAATCACAAGACGATAAAAATAGAGTGACGGGGCTTTATTACTTTTTTTGTTATGAACCAAGAGTAAAGAGAAGTCAACTGTATTAATAACGTCAATTCAAAAAGGACGATGACTGCACTGTAGAGACCCGTAATTATAACACAAGGCATATTGCTTGTTATACATTGCAGAACACATTACCAGCTACGCAACTGGAATGAAAGCAAAACTGAACACATCTTATGAGATAAGAACCCTTTTCAGTGGTAGACCTTAGGCTGACCATATTTGACAAAATATTGATTTTTTTCTTTTTTTATGTGACCACAAAACATTTGAAGACAAAATAGTAATCTTCAAGAAACAAACAAAAAAAAAAATGAAAATGAAAATTAATAAGAAATTTGTCAAATCTCAGTTTTCTCATTATTTCCTGAACAGCAAGTGCCGCTCCACAATGTTCAGTGTGCTGCTCCAAAAGAGTTCAGCCAAGCTCCTCTCATTATTTGAGTGCTTTTGAGAGATTTTTGAACTCTCATAAATTCACCAAAGAGCAAATGAAATGCTCCACGACTCCAGAGGAAAGCGAGCCGTTTCTTCGGTCTACCTGTTACCTCCCTGAGCGTTCGCGCCTAATCCTTTTCGCTGCTCTTGCTGGGCCACCGGGCCTCTCAACACTGGATTGTCTAGCAGTGTTCCAGACTGGGTTTCTTTTGCTTTGAGTCTGAGGTTTTCTAGTCGTACAGGGCTTGTGCATATCCAAATAGCATTGGATCATTAACAGATATTATTACTTAGGTACAGCATATTTACTACAACCCAAAAACACAACAGATTTAGTATTGCATAAGAATATTTGGTTTTCTAACAAAGAGGGTTATTATTTGTAAAGACCCTGATGACACCGTTTTAAACCAAAACATTTATTTTATTTTTTTTGTGGGAAAGAAATATGCTGTGCACTGAAAAACTACACTTTGTAAAAGCGATGGGGTTTGATGTGTTTTTGTCTTTTTTTAATTTTTTTTTTTACAAATAAGATTTGTTTTTATTTTTCGACTTGGCTGGAGGGCCCCTTAAGGACATCAGTAATGTAAAATCCAGAACAACTCAGTGATGAATTTTCAAATCTTAATTTTAAACCACTTCTCATGGAACATCCCTGAAAATAAAAAAAAGGAAAAAAAAAAAACACCTACTAAACTAAATCTAATGAATTCAAACAAATGTCCTCTCAAACAGAAAGCACAAAAGAAACTCTTCCCTGAGGGGTGACAGCACGAGGCATTAACGCCTCGTACAAATTGCACGGTAGAGGAATGATAGTGTGCAAACAGAAAACTAAAAAAAAGACAAACAACTGGATACATTGTTACAGACAGACTGGTGACTGATGCGTTAACATGCTTTGTTGGGTTTCTAAAGGGATATCATTTTTTTCTTGTCTTTTCTCTCTTTTTTTTGTTCTTTTTTTTAAAAAAAAAAAAGATTTTTCTCGAAGCCGCTACTGAGATTGCTGGAATGTCTTAGGAATCCATTCTACATTATAGACGAGTAGACTGGAAAGCGGAAGTAACGACTATTGTTTGGCACATCCAGGGTTTTGTTTTTTTTTTCCTACCACTTTACTACCACACTGACAAGACACACTCAACAAAAACAGAAGCACAACAACAAAGCATTCTGAAAATAGCACTTGTCCTACCATTTTTATGCTTCTCCCCTAATCATACAAACAACGGCTAGTCTAATTATTGCAGGAATATAGTTAAGTGCTACCTGACATCTTTTTCTCACCCTCGTTCTCTTTCATGAGTTTATTAACCAAAACAAGTTACAAAAATAGAAGCTTTACAACCAGACAAGGCTTTGAATATTCACTTTCCCTTCACTGTTTCTTCTGTGTCCTGTTGTGGCGTCGCTGGGCTGAGGCTGCAGTGAGAAGGCAGATAAAGCCACTGACAATGTTTTGAGGGAGGCTTGTAAACGTGCTTTTAGCTTAGACCCGCGTTTCTTGTTATTAGGCCGTTCACTTGCTTGCTGTATCTTTATCTTCCACTAGATGGAACAATTGGATTACAGACTGCGTGTGAGTGTCCCAGCATGGCTATTTGGGTTGCCTTCTTTACGTAAATTGTACAGTAAAGATATAATAGTAAATAATAACAAAAATTTGAATGTAAATGTCTCACAAATCTGTCACCGGAGCATACCTCAGCTTTCTTGTGTTTTTGAAAAAGTTGAAACAAATGCCATGAAATCCAGATCTGTTCACAACAAAAACAAAACATCACAGCAAGCTGTTTTTTTCCCCTCCTTCTTTTGGTTGTTTTTTCCGTGTTTGTGCATGCTCCCTTAGAGGAGTATCACAGCTACATTTTGACAGGTGTCCCACTAGTGGTTGTTGAGAAAACAGGTGATGGAGTGTCTTTAACCTGCCTTCTCATCCGTGCCTCTTTTGTTCGCCAACCGGCAGCCACGGCAGCCATCCTAACACACATCCCGTATACTTCCAGACCAGTATCCTCTGCAGCTCCCAGGACTAACCTCTGTATCCATGATTCAACTTGTATTTCTTGTGCACATGCAACACATCACTAGGTAAATATACAAGTCTTAAATTAAAGAACGGTGTAAATAAAAGTGCCTTATCAATTCAACAATTAAGAATGGTCTAACTACTAATATCATACATGTTATTTAAAATAGATTCTATAAACATTACTTTTTTTCTGTATAGTAAGTACTTATGACCATATACCCTGTATTACATTATAAAACAGGTGGAATGGACCCTTTTCATTGTGTTGGCGCCCTGTGCTTCTCCAGGGCACCTGTCCAGAGAAGGATTAATAGCAGATGGCCTTACATGTTTTCACTATGCAACAATGGTGGATGGAGTCTTTGACAACTTAAATCATTGCGTATTAGAATTACCAGAATTCTAGGTTTCTTTTTTTTTTCTTTTAAACGATTGTCCACAGAGAGGTGCCGATTGCAACACCATGCCAATGGAACCTCCCTCGAAGTCGCTGTGAGTTTTCATTCCAAGCACTGTGTCCAAACAATACGGCTGAGCACAAGAGAAAAGTGGCTGAACTTGACCAAAGTGTGCGCGTTTATCAGGTGTTTTTTTGTTGCCTTTTTTTTTTCAGCTTGAGGACATACTGCGTAAAAAGTGACAAGTTTGACTATGACGAAACTAGAACGGTTACAGGAGTGTAATCTGGATGATAATAATACTGATGTGGTCATCCTCTAACTGAAAAGGTCTTCAGCAGGTTTTTTTTTTCTCTCTCTCTTTCCAAAAGTGTCTCATTAATTGTTCATAATGATTATAAGCCAGATGTGCAGACCAAAAAAGATCACGGTGATACAGTTAATCAAGTGAAAAATGAACGGATGAAGAGAATCAGGTTAGAAAAGCGCATAATAGGGTCAAGTTCAACCAAACAGAAATTATTTGTTCCTATCTTCTCTTCATGTCCCGTGGGGTGTCGGGTCCCACATTTCTTACAAAGAGAACTAGATTCAATATGGTAAACCTTGACAATCAACTCCCTAAGCCCTCCCCTCCAATGTAAAAGAAGAAGTTGAACAGCGTGCCATCTGTCCGCTCCGGTTTGTGCAGGGCACCAGTAAAGTGTCTCAGATTCCTCCTCCACATTCCCCTACGGTGGGCACACTGGCACCTGGCAGGGTTGCTACCCGTCAACGGGCATGGACTGCTCAAAGTCTGATCCAAATAGCTCCTTGTATAAGGGGGGGAAGTGGGCACGCACAATGTCTGGGTATATTGCTTTGAAAGCTGTAAGCTTCTCTGTATGCCTACTGCACAGCGCCCGCAGTGTCGACACTTTGCATATCAACTGTGGAGAGAGAGGAGACAGGCTGTTTAGATTCACAGGGAGGCAAGGACATGGAGCAATGGTAGTGAAAAACATTCCTCCCTACAGTGTATTCCGTCTCACACAGGGGCAAACAGACTTGTAAATATTGAGACAAGCGCTCAGGCACAAGGAAAACTTGACACTTTATATTAAGGAGCTGGTGTAGTTGATAACAAAGCCTACACTGATTAAAAAAAAAGGTATTTCATGTCTCATTATGAATGTTTCCTTTGAAATCAGAGTTCATTTAATCTAATAGTGTGTTCTGTATCCACTGTACCTTTGTAAGTATACCATCCTCTCTGTGGTTCTTCTGCAGGACATGCTGGAGGGCCAGTTGGATCTTTTGCTGGAGTTTTTCCACCTTCACTTTCTCCTGCAGCCAGGACCGGTCTGGAAGGAAAAATTGTTACATCTTTATGTGGCTGCAAAACACATGTGGGCCTTTTGAAACTCAAACATGGTTCATATGAAAACGATGCAGGGCCAGCAATGTAAGATTTTAATTATCAGAGAAAAGCAGGATTGCAACACTGTTCATTATTGTGGTGAATGTATGTTTGCCTTTTTTTTTTCTTTGCACTGTGAATGACACCTACCAGCAGACATCAACACAAAGGCGGAGAACAGGGCGATCTCATCCTCAGACAGGTGCATAGAACACAAGTTTTTCCCAAACTCGAAGACGGAGCTGATCAAGTCGTCACAGCCTGCCACAGCAAAGGACAGAGAGAGGGGGGCTTAGGATAAGGAAGACCAAAGAACAACATTCACTCTTGATCTTTATTGGGAGAGAGGCACACGGGGAGGGGAGAGGAAGGGGAAGAAATGAAAAAGAGCGGCATGCTGACAGCACATGGGAGCGTCTTAAGCAGAACAGGCAATGCTTTTACTGAGTTTTGCCTCCCAGACGAGTCACTTTTGGCAGTTGGGTGGTGTTATGCAAGCCAAAATGAGGTCACTATTGAGGCTTTTAGTTAAATCAATTATCGGAGATAGAGAGAGACAGGCGGATGCCACGGCAGCTCGGGAAGCCCATCACTCTGCCTCCCCCACTGTGGACCTCTCTGTACAGAATTCATAGGACACTGCTACAGACGCATGCTCACATGTACGCAAAAACAGTACTGGTGAATGCAAATTCACAAAAACAATTGTGAATTTTTACTGCCACTATGGGAAACGTAGATTTTTTTTTGTCGAAAGGTAGCTGGAAAAATCCATGGTGGGAAGTCTTAGCAGTAATATGGCAGTCAAACACGAATTCTATTTGCTTTCGCCTGAGATGTTTTATGTCAGGCTATCAATGATGGTTTTGATAGCACTCTTCCCTAAAGACACTCCGTCTGGCTTTATTTATTCCACAGTTACAGGAGCCATATGCAGCAGAGCCTCACTAACATCTCTGTTCTACCATAAATAACCGTTGAAAAGACAGCAATGCCAGGTGAGGAAGGGATGAGTGCTCAGTGTTTGCTTCTAGGCGTTCAGCACAGTGCAGAACAGAACAGCAGACTCTAATTTTGGCTGTTACAACAAAGAAAGGAGTAAGACACTGTAGAAAAAAACACACACACACAAATGCAGCAGCACAAAAATGCACACATGCACAGTCATTCAAATGCATGCACACACACACAAACAAACTTGAACCCACTCCACTTACCTAATGACTTGAACACATCAGGTCCAGCATATTTTCCATCAAAATACACTGTGTTGTTTTGTGAGTCAAAGGCACGGCACATTCTGACAAACACAACTTCCAAAGAGCCTGTGGAGACAGACAAGAATAAGATGCTGAATCTGAGCTTTGTTTTTTCTTCTTCTTTTTTTTTTATCCCAACAGTTACACATCAGTCAGGTATGCAAAACACACGATTTAGCTTTGTGCTAATCTTCTACAATATGAGTAACATAACCACTTTGAAATAAAGAAGCCTGCTGTCAGTGTGGGAAAAAAATTGCCTCTGCAGATGAAAACATCATCGACAGAAGGCTATTCTTCCGTAATGACATGACTGATAAAAATTGTTCTCCATTCACTGGTGACAGTGCTTATTCATTCAACCTTTATTTAGCTAGATAGGTATTTATTGCATTGTATAATTTGTACCACTCTGTGGGAGTGGATAAGAGGATCAAGAAAATGTAACTGAAGCCATTATCGCCTCTAAGGGAGATGCTACTGTTTTAAAATGTCATGTCTGACAAGGGATCTCTGTCTTTATTTCATTATTCATATGGTTGCACTAATGCAAAGAAACACCTAGGGACAGAACCAGGAGAGGTATTTGTTTGTTTGATGTGAGGTGTGTGTGTGTGTTTGAGCATCTGTATTTGTGTATAAATATAGGCGACTGTGCGCAAAGAGCCGTAGCTGAAAGTGCATCCTCATAAGAGAAGTTTGAATAGACATCATTGGTGC
Organism: Bujurquina vittata; assembly: GCA_015106715.1. Classification (NCBI taxonomy): domain Eukaryota; kingdom Metazoa; phylum Chordata; class Actinopteri; order Cichliformes; family Cichlidae; genus Bujurquina; species Bujurquina vittata. The sequence goes on from VUQK01040771.1 coordinate 7,009, forward strand.
AGCAGACATGATAGGTATTATCTGAGCTCAGGAACACATGACTTATCTAAAGCTGTGTCTGCCTTTGTTGTGTATGTAATGAACGGAGGCAAACGGGGAGAGACAGAAACAGTGAGGGGGAGCAGGCAGGGTGGGGTCTCCTCTCTGTGACACTGTCTGTGCGTGTGAAGAAGAGGGCTTTGTGCAGTCAGGTCAGCTACGCCCTTGTGACAATGCCAGAGGGGGGGTTGGTAGTGGTGGGTGAGTTTGACGGCAACAGGCCATGTTGACAAGCTGTCATACCTGCTTTCAGCAGCACTATCTGATCGTTCTGACACAGCTCCATGAAGCCATCGATGCGCTTGGCAAACTCCACCACATACTGAATGGCCTCTGTTATTTTGATAGCACACAGCTGCCACATGACTTCCCGGGGCTAAGAACAGATAGGACAGAGAATGTGTTATCTGCTTTAAAAACAATGCTTCTCATTACTGTAACTGCTGTGGAGACCCAGAAAGGCACAACAGTGGTAAAGCTACCTTGTTCTGGTAGCTCTCCACCTCCTCTTGCAGGAAAGCCTGCCAGGTCATCTGCTGCAGCTCCTCTCTCAGATACTGACATGTCTCCATGTGTGACTTAGAAATGTTCTGGGCCAGGTGTTCTGAAATACAACCACAATCACAAACCGGCAAGATCACAGTTGAGATCCGAACGTTTCTCGCAAGGCTATGTGAAAGTGAAGACCTCACTGATGAAATATGCCACAGGAAAAGAAGATTTATTTACTGAGCCTTCATGAAGGAGGAGAGGCGGATACGCGTGGGCTTTTTTTGACTGGGAAAAGGCTTGTTGACATTTCCTTTTACTGCCTGCAGGAAGCTCATAGCTTAAGGTTGAGGGAAAGCCAATCTAGTTATGACACAAATGCATGGAAAGGAGGAGGGGTGCCACGTTACTCACTGAAACAAAGGTCACATTTTCTCTGAGAGAAATATTGAGTATAAGAATTTAAATGGTTTTGAAAACACATCTGTTAAAAGGAGTTCCTAGGCACAGGGGAGCCTAAAAAAATGATTTCCCCAGACGCCTGCCCTGCTGGATCCTGATTGGCCCTAATTAATGGAAACTAATTACAAAAAAGAGGCTCTTTTAATGAGTGTTGGAGATGAGTCTCCAACCTCCTGCTATTTTAAGCAACCTTTGTGTCGTTTGCCCCACGGTTGAGTTGTTCTCCCCCCTCCTTCATTTTGCTGTCTCCTTTTGCCTCTCCCTGTCTCTCCTGCTCCTTACCTAGTTCAGCCATGGACACGGTGGGGGAGGTTTCTCCGTTGGTGAAGGAGCAGTAAGGGAAGAAGCCAGAGCCGGGGGCAAAGTCGCAGATGGGCTCCGGCTTGATGCCGTTGATGTCCAGGCCTGACTGGTCGGGAGATGGCTGAATGTCCAGGTAGAAGCTGCTGACAGCTGAGTCTGGTTTGCTGCCATCAGGAGTATGACCATCCATGTAGCCGCTGAGGTCATCATGAAGCTCCGTGAGGCCATTGGCAGAGAGGCCATAGCTAGGTGTGAGTGGCTCCGCCTCCCCAGGCTGTTGTTGGTGGTCACGTTGCTGCTGCTGCAGGCGGTGCTTCTGGACCTCAGCATATAGGCTGTCTCGCTGCTTCTTTGACATGCGGCCAAACTTCACTGCTGTAATAGTCAGGACAAAACAAGTTTGAGACTCTCACGAAGCAACGAGATATTGTGGCATTTAATACCAAGGCTTCTTTGCCTCAAGTAAAATAAATTCTCCCCAAATTTAATTACCTAACTGTTCACGATCAAGGTGTGCATGATCAAGAATAAAAGAAAAAACTGTAACTGTTAGTTACCCAATTATTTACCTGTTTACCAATTTTGATCTACACATTTGCACTGTGATATGCTGTAATTTAAAGTCAAGCCAGTGTCTCTCCTCTCCTATGCTCTCAGTTTCACCGTGTGCTTGCTTTCTTTGGCAGAAGCTTGCCCATACACACTAGAGACAAACCAAACTGAGGAGAGACTGATGTACAAATGTTACTCAAGTTGGAGAAAACTCCTCAAAGCAGTCCATCAAGGAGAAAATACTGAATACGGTTAATTTTCTTAAAACTTGCACTAGAATATAATATTTTACATTATATGGCATTCTCTTTTACCCAGTCTTTAAGGATACTGACCCTCATCTCTAGCAAATACAGTGGAATTGCTCACATGTTCATTTTTCTCATACTTTTGACTTTTTTTGTTGTGTTATGCACATTAACTACCCTTTGTCTACAAACTGTGCCTTCCTCTCAGAAAACAGCACACAACATATTGCAGCTGCATGTTAATTTACAACACATTATTGATAGGGATCAGTATTGATTATATTAATATAGAAACTACTATGAACAGCTTCATAACTACCGAGGTGAAAGTGGAAAGGACAAAAATAACTTATCAGACAACCAAACACAAGACAGCCTAAGTCGCTGCCTCCCACTTTAAGGTTTCCAGACTAAACATTGGCGGTGTGATTGAGACTCCTTGGCCAGTGTTCTGGGGGCCTGGCAGTAAGTCAGCCAGTCATAGTGTGTGTGTGTGTGTGTGTGTGTGTGTGTGTGTGTGTGTGCATTCACAGTGGAAAGTGAGTGGAACGACAGAGGAGAGTTCGGGCAGATGGGCTCTGGTGTGTTCAGTGAAGGTAAGAGTCACCTTCTACTGTCCTGAGTGTGTCTTTATACATGAGTGTGTGTCCATATGTGCATGTAATAATGTCTATTGGTTAGCGGCACCCACAAGTGCTAATGTACTCCCGTGTTCATTTAACATGTATTCGTGTGTGTCTGTGAAGATGTGCCAGTCTCTTTGCTTGTACTTTATTCAGGTTTTCACTTGTCTGTGTGCATTCCTCTGTGCCTTTTACAGAAAAATAGCTCTGTTCTGATAGAATCTCTTAAACCCAGTCTAGTCTGGACCAGCCTGGCACAGCAGGAGCCTCTCTGCACAAATCCCCACCTGTGTGATCCCATTACTATATCTCAGCTGCAGCAGGACTAATGACAACCTCTAACAACCGCCTATTTCATCAAACCTAGTTTCTATCACAGCAACAAATTAGGCCCAAAGACAAAGCACTCACCTACTACTGGCAGAGAATGAACATAGACTGACATTTTAACATGCGCTCATGTCAAGATTTCCTTTAGAAATGTCTGTTGTACACCTTTGTGAATAATGATTCTCATTTCTACAGATCTTTGTCTCTCCAGCATAATTTCAATACACAACTGCTAAAAGATATAGACTAAGTCAGTACTGTAAATTTTGGTGATTCCCTCTAAGTAAGTTTGATATTTTGATTGCCATGATTCTTTTAGCTACTTTCACCGGGAGGTCAGTGTCCAACAGCTTTCCTGAAGCTTTGATCCAAAGGCACTTTAGCAGAGCATATCCTTGCCCACGCAGGAGCCTTAACCTGGGCTCTTCACATCTCACTACTCACCATGCCACCCTGCTAAATCCACCCACCCGCTTCTCCTCTTCCATAAAGCACTTACCATCTCGTGACATGCCCACTGCCAGGCACTTCTGCAGCCGGCAGTGCTGGCAGCGGTTGCGGCTGGTGCGGTCGATCAAGCAGTTCTTCTGACGGGGACAGGAGTAAGCTGCATTGCTCTGCTGACTCCTCCTGAAAAAGCCCTGCATTAAACAGAAGACGTGCCCAGAAACAACTTGGGTTACTGGATGAACTTGTGTGAGTGAAGGCACATTTTGGGAGTAAAGGACCAATTTACGCCCCCTGTGTCAGTAGGACATCCACAGCTCAGGTGGTAGAGAGGTTCGTCCGCTAATCATATCGGTTCGATTCCCAGCCTCTTGCGAAAGACACTGAACCCCAAGCTGCTTCAGATGTGTTGGAGTGTGTGTGTGAATAAGAAACAAAGTGCTCTGTAGAACCAATAAGGTTAAAAGGTGCTATTTAAATTGGACTATTTACCACTGTGTTTTAGTGCTGGGAAAACGTATTACTGATTGAAGGTGATTAATGGTTTCCAAGTGGTGATTTTTGTTATTACTGGTGCCAAATTGAAATATAATGATACTACAGTGACTGTATTTTCCTGGCCGATCTACTGTAATATTTACTGTATTTCAGCAGTGTGTACAACATGAGGGTGCTGTGTTTGGACAGGAATGAGAACAGTGGATGGTATTTTCTACAGTGGAGTTATTAGTGTTGATTAACGCAGCACTGGCATGTGCGGAGTTAAAGGATTGTGAATGCACACCGACCGGATTCCTCATCCTTTGACTTAATGAATTGATTCCAGCACATCATTAACATGCCCCACTCTACTGCTCCATACACATATGTCTTAATTAGCTGCTCATTGGCTGTTTAATTACAAGAAAACAGCTGACAGCTGCCAAGTTGCTTTATAATAGAAGCCATTATGGAAACCGACTAAAACTGCCAGTGACAAGCAGCACTCTTTAATAACGCTATGATTTATGGTCCAAACTTTTGTACTCGCACATATCATTAAAGGCCTCTCTGCCTGGACTAATTAGCAGTCATTAAAGATAGATTTCAGCAGTTTATTCTTTAGTGTTCTGTCCCTGCGAGCTCCTGTGTGAGGGAGAGGAGTGCAGGAAAGGAACCTCTCTCTGTCCCTCTCTTGTCTGCCTCGCTCACTCTCTCTCCTTCAGACACACACACACATACACACATACAGGAGCAAACAGCAAAGGTGCAGGCTGGCTGAGGAATGCTAATGATGTGCCTGGTGACAAGCATGGGGACAAGAATACACTCTAAGCACAAAATTCCCCTCACTGTGAATGGCTGGTGCATTTGAAACAGTACAAAAGGTGGCTTCAATAGAAGCAACACACTGTAGCAAACAGCCAACAATCTGCTATAATTCAAAGCACTCTGCTTTTGATCATTTTATTTCAAGAAGAGCAGGCTGCAGCAAAAGCAAAAACAGCAAAAGACACGTCCCTGGGAGGGAAAGGCAAAGCAAGGCAGAGGAATGACTTTGTCCTACTAATTGTGGTTTTCTGTGATGTCCTCTGCGGTGCTTGACCACTTTAATGATCACACTGTGTGTCTTTACTTTGCAACCCCTCTCCAAATCGTCGTAAAACTTCAGCAACATTTTCAAGTGTTTTTCCTCGCAAGCAACTTTCAGCACTTCCTCGGTGTTGCCTGTCTTTCCTCTTTCAGCTCTTCTGTCCCTCACACACACACAGCCACACTACTTCCCTTGGCACAAACAGGTTCAGTCTCTTGATGCTTACCTTACAGCCTTCACATGTTATCACGCCGTAATGGATGCCTGATGATTTGTCTCCACAGATCTTGCAGGGAATTATTTCGATTTGAGCTGCAGAGAAGAAAAGGAAACGAAAGAAGAAGTAGAAGAAGAAGAAGAAAAAAAAATCAACATTTTGCTGTCACAAGTCACCGTACAACACCCTCACCATGGATCCATGTTGGTACATGAAAGAGCACTGTGCTTCTAAAAACATCTCATCCGATGGCTTTTGAGTCTTCACTTCCACAGAGCATTAGCTGAATATTTACTGATTTATATTATATTTATATATATGTGTGCATGTGTGTGTGTGTGTGTGTGAGAGCAAGGTTGCCATTTTAACTCTTCACAGGCAGCAATGTAAGCATGGTGTCAATTTGCATCCTAAACATTTCCAGAAGAAAAGCTACCTGCACATCTTAATATACTACAGGAGCACTAATAACGGCCTTATAGAATGACACTGACTCATTTAGCCACACGAGGAGACGTATTCCTTGTTGGAAAACTTGACTTCATGAAGCCGCTTATATTTCAGAACCATAAAACCCCCAGGAGTAAATCCACCATGGCCACAAAGAATCATAACATGCCCGCTGTGCTAGAGAGACCAATGGCAGTGATTGCACGTGCACCTCTATATATGCTATAGGAAAAGAGTTCAGTTGTGGTTTGGCTGTGGTGTTGTGCCGTTGACAGGCCAGTGATTCACCCGCCATAGAGGACAAAAGCAACGAGGGGACAGGCCTCATCCATCGTTGGCCTTGTCTTCAGGAGCCGACCACAGGGCAACACAGCAGAACAGACAGAACACACAGACATCAGAGACACAGAACTCCCTGCTCGTCCCACTGCTTTCAGCTTTATCACTGCAGCCACTGATGCTACCATCCCTCTCCACCTCCATCCCCCACCCCACTCTAGAGATCTCTATCTCAAAGCCCTCCTCCACATCTCTAGCATCTCAGTCCCGCCATCCCAACAGTGCACTGCAGCGCCAGACAAACGCCACTATCTGATCTAAATCGAGGAAAGATCACCGCAGGATATTTTCTCACGATCTAATGTTTTTTTTTCACTAACCAACCTGGAGCCAACCAATCACAGCACAATGAGCTGTTGCAACACAAGCCTATACCAATTAGGGGAGGAATATTATGATTTGCCTTGCAGGGATGTAATAAAAATTATAATAATTTAAAATGTGGTGGCCCGTTCACAGTGTCAAAGTGTTACATCAGCCTCTCCCCTCTAACCAGGCCTAACTGTCTACTATAATGCCTCAGGTCTCTTCTAAAGACAAGAAGCTTTAAATATCCCTTCAACACCTTAACAACCAGCCTCTTTAGACTAGTTTGATCACATCAAAAGTACTTTTGTTGGGGTTCAATCCAGAGATCCCTGCCCATTTTAATCAGCTGCCTAGAAGCCTATAATGTGTCATGTGGATAATGTCCTTGTCCCAGAGGCATGCCCGGGAGAGGCCCTTAACACACAGCCTCTAATCCACTAACCCGGGAGCCACACACTATTCATTCCGGAATCTGTCTGTTCTCCTTGCACTGCTGGAGTCAACAAGACCAGCCATGTTTACTTGGAATTAGCCTACATTTTAGCAAAATGAACAAAAGGGAGTGGTGGAACATGCACAATTAATTCTCCTCCAGACAACACCTCCTGTGATTTGCGATTCTCACATACAATAGAGGGCACTGCACCTCATCGGCCCGGATTAGAGTAAAATCCAGGCAGGAGGCGGGCTTTGACAACCTAACTGAGAGGGTTAATTCATAATTAATCTTCTCCTTACTGTGCACAGTTACTTGTTATTTCATTTAGGTCTATCTCTGTATGAGTGCACTCTATTGTTTGTTTTTGTGTTCTCCCCGCATGAGCATTAGCAGTGCAGTGTGTTTCGACTCCTTTAGCATTTTCAGCCTCATTACTTACATAATTTGTTCTGACATGCACTCACAACAACTGAAGCATGCTGTAATTATGACTAGCTGTGGTTATGGTGAACTAAAGTTTGTAGTGGCAGACCCCAGCCATTGGGTGGCAGTGCAGGGCTGTAGCTATGCTTGTCTTGCAAAGTTAAGCCAAGCTTCCACCCACCCTATCCAGCCCACAGGCTTTTGGCTCTGAGCTCCAGCCTCTGATAGCTTCAGGCTTAGGCTGCTGCTAGCTTCCCCCACCCCCACAGCATAGCTGTGAGATGCCTTCATCTCTCCTGAAGAAGTGGAGCTGGCTGGGCGCTCACTCAGGCCTGACAGAGGCTGTGCCACATCAGGTGAAAGCAGTGGGAGTATAGACACAGGGGTGCCAGGCTAGGCAGGGCATACATTCACACAAGCATGCCTCACATAGCCCTATCTGCAGCATGAAGGCCCTGAGTGCACACAGTCTCACCAGCTAACACTCTCTCCCTCCACTGCTGCACAAGCCCCTAGATGTTCAGTGCACTCAACAGTAAAAAGGGTTTGTCTCTGGACCAGCTGAGACAAGCTCCACAGTTTCTTGTATGAGAAAAGACATCACTTCGAACATGCAGTTATTTCCACACTAGGCTGAGCTACTTTCATAAAGAAAGGGGTCAAGAAGAAGAAATGAGCAATGACACAATGGAGATCAAATACACCATGAAGTCACCTAAATCGTCAGTCAATATTTGCCCCTTTGACTGACTGGTCATGAGGCCCCTAAGCCACACTTGAGACACTGAGGATGATTTGAACTGAATTCACACAGGGGACCCAATCAAACAGAAAGGCCTACACTTATAAGCACTCCCAATCTGGCAGTCAATATCTATTGACATGAGCTGCAGTGTTAACTGCCTCTTGGTGTGAAACAGGCAGCTGCTGGCTCGCTTGAGCTTGACCAGTGCAGTGCCACTGATCCCATTCACCGCGCCTGCCTGCTTGCCTCTCTGCATCCCTGCCTGCCGCTTCCCTGTCAGCCAGCCCTGCCTGCTCTGTTTACGACATCAAAGCCAGGCACAGTTAGACAGGCAGCCATGCTAAAGTCCATCCCAGCAGCCTGCTGCTCCTCACAGCACTGTGAGATGGCCTCTGTGCGCAGGCCACTTCAGAGACACCTGCTGAGATGCCAAGATTATGTTTGAATCACACCACAGCACAGTCTTACCACGGACAAGACCATAAGGGCCAGACAGCGTCTCAGGACTGTATACAGCATTTGCAGCCTGGTGCGGGCGTCTTGGGTGATAGGCATGGCAAAGAGAGGAGACAGTGAAACAGAATGTTAAAGCTTGTTCTTTGTCTGTCTGTGTCTGAGCAGTTCAAGGACACTGATTCACAACACTAGCAGGCCTTTTGAGAGGATGACGTGTCACTCAGCGCACATGTACAATGGGGCAGTGAGGCCTCCGCATGCTCACCCAGTGCCCTTCACCATCTTCCCCACAGCCCCGAGATCAACCCACTACTAAAAGTGCAAGCCACATTAACAAAAGAACAGGAAGCGATCATTCAACTGTGACCACTCATAACAATTTATAAACTGCACACCAACAGTTTACCGAGGCTGCTTACTTGCTGCCTAACCACTGAGTAAACAGCTATTACCAGACAAAACCTAATGAACAAACCTTTAATTCAGGTAATTTTTTTCATATTATTCATCGTTGCATGCAGGTTAAAAAAAAGCAACTGAAAATCTTACAGGCTTGTGCCAACATGGAAAATCACTACTAGTAAAAATCTCTTGGCTGTTCCCACTGAACCCCTGGACTACTGACATAACGTTGAAGGATTAAGATTATCCCTTACATTACAGACCCATGCCCAGGCCGCCATCATAATGCTGAGAGCTTAACCCATTACTTGACTGGGGCCATTAAATCATTTTCCCATAGCTTCACGATAGACGTGTAGAATAAATTAGATTTGAAACCAAACCTTGTATGCCCTTCTGCACAGAAAAAAATATTTTTTTTCATTTGTTTATTGGCTCACTTACAATGCACATTACTCTGGGAAAAAACAAACAAGCAAACAACCCCCCCCAAAACATTGGCTTCTCTGTGTGTGACAGCCGTGCTGCACTGACAGCTGTCAATGACAGAGTGACGCAAGCCAGTGGGCCCATGTCAGAGATTATGTAAGGAACTGGACAGGGCACAGCACTATGGGCAGATTAACAAATTCTCCCCCACATAATAAACTGTGCTAATATATTATCTTCCTAAAATATTTAGCAACAAAACAAAACAAAAGCTTATAGGGATATCTGCTCCCAAGACAGTCATACAAAGCACATTTTCCTCACAGAGCCTTCAAACATGGTCAACACGCAAACACCAGAGGCACTGAACTGTCTGGCAAATGCGCACTAAGCAATGTTCCTCCATCATTATGCATCTATTTATTTTCCTTACATGAACTTCCCATTTGGAAATGGAGATCAGCTGTCGGCTGATAAACAGAGTCTTCTCTGAACAGATTCCCGTAACAGTCAGATCGGGCTGTAGAGAGACGACAGCCTAACAAGAGACGGAATCAGAATTCTGCCTCGTTTTATCTGCTGTCATGTGAAGTCACACAACACAATACTTTTTTATTCCCATTTATGCAGCAGAAGAAAGGTTATTTGAATGTCAGCGGCAAAGGACAGTCATGGCACGGAACACGGGCTGAATAGTATAAATGTGTTATTTGTTTAGGGATCGCAGGCAGTTGGCATATTACCATAGTGCTGTTCTAATGGCATTTACATTTACTGGTCTGTAGCACAAGAAAAAAGACCTGCAGAGCAAAAGTATATATCATCACTTTAAACAGCTTCTATTCAACCTATAAATATACAGAAGTCATCAAAAATATTCTGACCAAAGGGATTAGCGCAAGGAAGGACATAATTGACACATTTTGATGTCTCCATGCTGAGTTTTGCTAATTCCCACCAATCATTTAGCTGCCTAAGCTGTGATCTGCCTTCACTAGAGACCAGCTACATCTGAAGAGCTATTCCAGTTTTTTAAAAAGGGGGCTCTTTAAGCTTTTCCCTATTATTCCTTCATAGAAGTGCAGTGACTTTAGCAAAGCTCAGGTCTGGACCATTGCCCTGGGCTGCTTTTTGGATGAACTCAAGCATACATCTCTGTGTTTGTTTGTGTGTGAGGCCTATTAATATTTAACACTGCCCAATTCCAGATGCCTGTACTACACAGCAGTGCTTCTCTCTTCATGTATCTGCCTGTATTTACTTGACTGTTTTATTGAAGTGCATTCTGACACCCTCTATGAGGGGGAGCAGGAGAGGGGAAGACGTATTCCCAAACCACAGCACAAGACATCTCTCTCCATGTCTCTTTCTCCACGGCGTAACAGTAATTTGGGCACTAATTTATGTGTTGTTGTGACAAAGATTGAGGAGCTTCCTGACTAGGAGTCTGCTTTCCTGCACTCTAGGGGAAACAACAAAAGCCTGGGTTTACTGAGCAGACGAGCACCATGAAGGGTAGCATGTGTGCGGCGCTCTTTTCCCCTCCCTTGTCTTTCCCACCTGAGCTCAAATACCCCCACCCACCAATCACTCTTTACCCCCTCTATCCATCTTCCCCCACCTATTCCCATTTTGTGTGCAACTATAGTGACAAGTGAAGTTGTGCCTTGGTGCTGGGGACCAGAGGGTATGCCCTTCTGTGTGTGAGGGTGTGTGCACATGAGCATGCTCGTGTGCCTGGGAGAACAGCTCATGATTTTTTATTTTTTTTAATGGCAAAACACAACTGGCAGGCAGAACTCACTTATATACAAGAGCTGAATAAAACATTGTGTTTGAAATTTGCTAAGTATGTAGCTAATTAAAATCAAATGTCATACCCTCCTCAATTATAAGGATATTTATCTTTGACTATAAAATGAAAAAAAAAAATCAGATTCAGAGCTCGTTGTGCATTGTTTGCTTTACTCAAACATTGTGCTGCAAGTCACTGGGGTGCATAAAAAATCACTGAGGCTGAAATCACATCGGGCCAACTGATTGACTGGTGCAAGAGCTGCTGGTTGAATGATTTAGCTGAGGATCATGTGACGCTTCGGAGCCTGTAGTCTGACCACTTCAACTAAAGGGGCAACGGTTAAAGGCTTGACTGTGGTACAGTGCCTTAGTTAAGCACCTCTCAGCCCCGAATCTCCCTGCAGGGATGGCAGACGAGTAGGCTCTTCCAGAAAAAATATAAATAATGAATCTTTCAAAATATCCACTGCAATTACACACAGAAACCTTTACATAACAACAAAGAGTCTTGTTCCATTGCACCAGGGGAATTTGCTGCTGCCACACTGTACAACTTCCTTCCTCCTATAATTGCTGTATTAGTGTATTTCGGTAAGACAACCAAGATTCTGCTGCCGGTTTTAAATATGATCATTCTACTGTTTCACACAAAGAAATCAAAACTTACACTCACATGTGCGTTACAGACATTTCAGAAATTCAGATCATTAAATATTGGGGGTGAAGTGAGGATGTAAAGGGGAAATGAGGAGGGAAGTTGGAGGTCCCATCTCATGCTGCTGCTCAGGGTCAGTGGGTCAGAGGCACACAGCCAGAACACACATGCAGAGCAGGCTGAATAGTTCAGCTGACAGTAATTGTCCCTCTGTGGTCTGCTTAGGAAAACATGTTTCCAGACAACGCAGACTGGCTGCACGAGCCAGATAGTAATCACGATCTTGATTTGCTCCATCGAATGGGGAAGCTCAGCATAAGCCTCCAGATATGGCTCGAGTCAGTATTTCCACTGGAGCTGACATCAGCTGAAGCAACCTCTGGGCAGGAACACAGCACAGCAATGTCATAATACAATATCTCTTAAAACGATTTAAAAAAATAAAAGCTCAAGAGGACCCACCCTGCACGTCATCCTTTTAAAAAATGTTACTATTTTATGATGCCATGCAGAGTAACCATATAAGACAAAATTACAATAGAGATTTTTTTTCCACTGCCCACAACATGATATTTTGTGAATGTGAGATAAAACAATAATAAAAAAAAATAATAATAGCATCTGTTCTGACTGCCAAATTTGTCAGCTGCTGGTGCTCTTTATCGACTCCAGCAGTGGTCTTAAAATGAACCAAGATAAAAGTACATGCTTTCACCGTCTTGTGACAACGTGCTGAAGAAATGTCAAAGTAAATCCCGAAATTAAAAAGTCTGATGCCAAAACACGTGTAGGGCTGTTTGTCTTTGAAAGCTATTCTAGTCTATTAGTTTAAACAATGAATGCTCCATGCAGCACCTCCGTTACTCAACAATTTTCACAGCAGGGCTGATGAGCACTACCTCTGCCATTCTGCTTGAAGGTCTTTGGTTTTCATCAGCTGAAAAAGAGCAGGCAAGGACAGGGAAGATGAATGACATCAACAGCCAGCCGATACTTCCAGGGACGTGTGATTGAGACAAATGAGCCTTGTTACATTAGCTGGGATACTGAATCCTGCTGCTCAAAGATCCAGAGCTTGATAGAGCTGAAACTAGAGGCACCCAACCTTTCTACAGATCACCGGTGTCATGGGGCCCGAGAAGACGAGCTTTCTCAAAGTGCCTGCTTCGCTGGGCGCACTCACTTTTTTTGCTTTTCACTTGGATTTCTCATTTGTTTTGTTCTATTTTATGCCCATGTACACACACACACACTTGGACTTCAAAGATTTTTTTTTTGGTCCTCTTTTCCAGGTGCAGAGGGAAAATGAAAGTAAGCTAAAGCCATGATCTAATCTATACACAATACACTAGAGTATTAGTGTCGCAATAAATGACTGTGAACACTTCCATCATTCATTATGTATCCCCAGTGCTGCTAAATGTACAAAATGACATTGAAACCACCTAAAATATATTTGCGAGGACATTTGCAAAGCATTTTAAAAATCAATGTGCTTGTTCCACTTTGCACCTGAGCCATGATAAGCAGACTAAGGTAATACATTTAAAGGGTTTTGCTTAATTATGAGTGCACCTCGGCATCACTTTAGTAACGATCATCAAGGGAAGCAAGCTTCAGGTTACACAGTATTTGGTGGGCTTGTAGAAAATTACATGCATATACCATATACTGTATATTATGCAGTGATATCTTCTTATGATTACTGTGCCATTATTCCCTACATTTAGGGACTATACCTCTTCTCTTATGCCCCTTGCGACATCTTAAATATGCTCTTTAAAAACCATTCTCAAAAATGCACTGTCACTGAGCTTATAATTACATCAATTAAGTCAGGGTCCAAAAAGCTTAAATTTGTAAAAGAAAAAAAAGGTTTTCATGTCATTTTTTTTTCAGAATACAAAATCAAACCTGCCATAATCTCTGCTTTGACAGTGGAGGAGCTGCTGAGCAATTTCACTGTCATCCTTTCCTCCAGTTGTAACAGACCGTATGAAAGGCATTCCTAGACGACAGGGGTGCACAAGGAGTATCTACTGCCACACAGAGTTCATAGACTGCTTACAGCGTGTGAGGCACATTCACCCCCCTGCACTGCTGTTTTTATAGTCCTACAAACACTGGCCTGGTTTTGTTTAACATGGCAGGATTAAGCAGCCATGCGCAAAGCATGCTTCCCTCCTTGCACACTTTGCTTACAATGGAAGGCCTGAGCGCTCTTTGCTACCTTTTGGTGAACCAGCTTCCCTGACTGCTGGTGCTTTGGTGCTCTAATCCCAGGCAAATAAACAAGTGCCAAGATTAATGATTGCATAAACACATCCCCAAAGCCCTGGAATAACAGTCAGCTCTTCAGCCTGTTCTGCTGCCATGCAAAGGCTCTCAGAGTCAGCTGACAACCTGTATATCCCTCTTCCCTTCCTGCTGCCTCAAAACAGCCAGGAATTGTCTGTGCTTTGTTGCTTCATTAGCGACAGGAAGCTGTCAATATTTTCTATGTGAGAGAGGGTACACAACGCTGCACTGGGAGGACGCTTCTAAGCTGAAGCATAATAAAGGGTCCTCCACAGTTCTTAAGCTCGTCACTTTTTACTTCTTGTTGCTAATCAAGGCCACTGCACAGCATGTCTTGCCCTCGGTGCCTGACATAACAACCCGTCTGTCTGAGGCCATAATGAAGGCAACATGATAGGAGGAAAGTGGAGATTCTGGAAGACTTTTGATTAGCGTGTCACCCTCATCAGGACTTCTGAAACAGCAGCATCTACTGTATGACTTCTTTAAAAAAAAAAACCCAACGCAATTTAGTAGATATTTAGGAGGACATTAAAAGTGTGTGTGTGTGTGTGTACAAAAATAAATCACAACCCCAACAGACCAAAAAGGGCCATTAAAATGACATTAGGAGCATGGTCCATCCTCTCATTCCTGTCATTCCAGGTCTGTGACGCTAAGATGAGCTGCTTTATGATGAGGAGGAAGTAGTGGAGATGGGGAGAGCGGAGAGAGTGAGCGAAAAAGAAAAGTTGGGAGGAGCAGTGCAGTCCACTAGTCCGGGGGCAAGAGAGCGTGGGATGTTCAGATGAAGTGGGAGGCCCCTCTCCAGGAGGTTGCTCCTAAACATGAAGGCAGAGGCAGCACCCCGCCTAATGAGGGGTGAAGTGGAGCCCCCTGTGGGATCCCCTCAGGCACATTCATTAGGAGATGAAAAAGCATTTCCTGCGGCAGAGCAAGTGCCTGCCTTAGCTCGGACATGTTTAATTTAGGGCCATATGAAAACAGAAGGCCACACTGCTCAGGTCTGCTGTTGTCAGTCAGGGGAATCAACACCCCACATGGCCAGTTAGCCAGAGCCAGAATAAATACTATGTGCAAAATTGAAATGATTTTTCCATTTGTTTTGGCTTGGTTCCCACCTTTTTAACTTACAATGCGCATATTATTAAAGGTCAGGTGCACTGACACTCGCAACTCTAGGTTCAAAATTTACTGTAGACAGGCTATTATAGAGAAAATGTGCATCTTATCACAAGTTTCATTTCCTTCAATGCATTGCGTTTGGTTGCATCTTTTTGGCTCCAGGCAAAAATAATAGATTCATTTAGCCAGTGGTGGTTTGTGGAAGGATTATGGTAATGCACCACTGAACGCTGCAAGCAAAATACAGTAAAAAAGAGAGTGCTGCAGTAAGAGGCACAGGAAGAATATCTGAAAGGTTAATTTATATGATTGCACAAATCTGCATTCACAAATGCATCTTGAAAATCTCATATCGCAAAAGGTATACTGTTTGCAGAGACAACATAAGAGACAAGCGCTTCTTTTATTTCACTGTATGAAGGAGGGCATTACAGTGTATCAATCCATGGTGGTTCAAATACATGTGCCGTTATCACAGCCGCTTATCCTTGTTCCTGATGAATCCTCACATTTATTAAGGCTGTCTTCTTGCCTTGTTAGATATGTATAACCAATCTCCTGTAATTAGCAACTGCTAACCTTTGGGGTGCTAATCCCCCATGAATTGTGGATTTGTACATCAAAGCCCACACTCTCCCATATAGCGGGTGCTTCAAATTACACTTTTTGAAACCTGCAATTATTTGTATAGCATGGATGCATACAGTCTCCTCTTTTATGTCTGAGAATCCCGTGGGTTTGCAGTAAAGAATCCTTAATCCACTCCAGTGGAATCCAAATATAGAGTTAACACCAGCTTCCCAAAATTTAGATGCACAGCCAAGTGCCTGCTGAACACGTAAAGTGGAGAAAGCTGTCTCTCCCCCTCTCTGTCTCTTGCTCCGTCTCTCTTTTGCATAGTTAAGACTGAATTTCTTTAGTGGCTTAGAAGCATCATATAGGAAACAACGGGGATTGCCCAGCAGTGTAACACAAAGATGCTTCAGTATCAGACTAAGGCTACATGAAGAATGGCTTTGTTGTTCTTTTCGCAGGCAATACTTTAAAGTTAATGAAATAATCAATAGTCTTGCCTGTTGTTTAATGTAATCACATGTCCAGTCAACAGAGTGAATGCTGTTTAGAGTCAGCTGCAATTTGTGCTCTCACCCTCTTCAAGGCTAAGCTAAATCCATTGTGCAAGAAGGGGGAGATTATACAGAGTGAAAATAACTGAGATAGCTTCCCACACGTACACACATAAGCACACACAAGTGCGCACACACAGGCATAGAGACTCAATGCTTTTGCAGGGAGAATGCCTGAAGCATTTACTTTCTTTAATGAGAGACATGAGTCTCATGTGTCAGTGATGCACAGCATGGGAACAATAGGGCGGGCTTTAATTCCATCACTCTACTGTATTTATCCTTCTATCTCATCAATACCTGCCAGTTAAGCAGGATGAAATAAATCACATCAAGTAGATTCAGTCAGGACCACACTGTGCTCAGCAAATATGCAGAGCCATATGCATGGGGCCAAACTTAAAACTTGGGGCGAATGCAGCCAGTGACAAATTTAATGCGTGTCTTAAGCAAGGGAAATACAAGAGATTGTCTTCTGAGACAAAGATCACCCTTTCTGCACCTTCTCTAGCTCTTATTAAATAGCAATGAATTAACAATGATGTTGTTGGGTATTTAGAGGAAACGAATACCTTGGATGTCACTTAAGCCTCCCATGGAAATCTCTTTACTTACCGTAGTGTAACACGGATACCTGAGCTACACTTCTTTTAACATCTTAAATGGGAACTAATACTGCTCCCGAAATTGTACAATAAATGCATGAATGAAGGGGCACAATGCTGTTGAATTATATTGAAAATTTAACTGTGACAAGTAGAATTTAGACTCATATGGTTTATCAGTGTTCTTTTTTTTTAAGTACACATATGCTGTAAATCGTGTAAATATGGCTTTATGTGTAAACAGAAAAATAATAGCCAGTGAGATCTTTCAAAGCCCTCCCCACATATGTGCAATAACATCAGATTCATCATCACATAAAAAAGTAACATATAAAACACTTCAAGGATTGGCTTTGAGCGATAGCAATAATCCTGCAGGCGGCCAAATTATGATTTATCTACTTTGGCTTGAGAGCACATGGGGCAGTATTGTATATATCTGTGGTAGCTGGGCTTCTCACTATAACATAGGAGTGACTCAGAGAGAATACATTTGGTGTAAAATTGCTTCATCTGTTTACAATTCCATTTGGAGTTTATGAGAAAGACAGGCAAACACAGCCTGATATATTGCCCCTGTGTCACGGCATGGCAGGAGCATCCACACAAAGATTCATCTCTCACTTAGAAGCCAAATGATACGTCTAATTTGCTGCAAGCACAGTTATTTTTAACCTCTCCAGCTGTCAGATAATGGAGCTTGACTGTCAGTGCTAGTGTGTGCAAGTGTGTTAAAAGGTTGCAAACTCTTTTCAATCTACCATTCCCTTTGAGGGAATTACAAAATGCACATCCCCATTAGTTCACCTGATTGACATTGCTTTTTCTTTCATCAAAACCAAAAAAGAAGGGGTTTAAAGAGAGTTGACTGAATTAAGATGGAGACTTCCAACAGCAATCTAAATATGGTTTTCACATGTGCTGTCAAAAATTGTGGTGACTTGAAAACATCTCTAAAGTTCAGGAAGTGAAGATTGCTCCATGGTTACTGACTGCACAATAGCAAGCATTATTACATTCCTGAGTGATGGCGTTCTTTGTGCAGCATGCAGTGAAATCGTGTACAAATCGGATGCTTTGCCTAACCTCTACAGGTACAAGAAAGTAGGTGGAGCTTAAAAGTCGCAGCTTTTATTTCATTGCATACTACCACAAGGTGAACTGAAGCAACGCTAAACTGAGTGAAAGGGCCAGTTACATAAGACCACTGGAAACTGTTCTTAATCAATGAACTGGCAGTTGACTGCACACTGGTGTCAGCGGCTCGGCTGATGTAATTTAGATGGACACTAATGCATTCCCAGCCTCGTCAAACACGGGTGCAAATCACAGCACTTTCAGTGTTAAGGGTCTTTTGACATTTCTAACAAGTGGCACTGGTTACGCTGCACTAACATGATAATGCAACAGGAAAACACTATGTCCTCAAGGATGTATGGGCTTATGTGCAATAACACAGAAACATTAACAGAACAGAACAAGTCTGGTCAGTCACTTTCGGAGGCTTTACATTCAGTACGCCTGCATTTTGACAGGAAAAAAACCACACAATTATCTACCTCACACAGCCATCTAATTTTTCTACAGTAAATAATTCCACTGTCCCAATAACCAGCTGACCTCTAATGTTCGCTAACCCCAGCTCAACAGCATATTATGTAAGAGAAGTGAAGGGGACACGTGGGAACTGAGCTCTGTTCACGTCTATTTGACCATGCAAGTACAGGCAACTGCATGCCTGCTTTTTCCTTGTATCACTGGGCTCTTACAAAAAGTGTGCAGTGACACTTCACACTGACCACCTCTGACTTCAGCTTTAGGGAGGCTCAAGATATGAACCACAATCACAGCACAAGCCAAGCTGCCGTCAGCCGTGTGCTTATGTGGCTTGACTAAAGCTCAAGTAAACTGTTACAAAACGGTCCCTTTGTGGAACAATAAGCTGAATTTGTTCTTGCCTTGAAATCTCCCTACAAGGCCTTTCTAGCTCACAATTAAAAACTGCTACCATGTAGACAAGGTAGCGCGCCACAACTACTACATACTAGGACAAATATGTTGCAGTACCCTGTTATATCTGATCTGAAAAGCACATTTAAAATCTACATTTTAATTTAAAATTAAACTCATGAGATCAGAAAGGACCTCGTTATTGCAGACAGGAATGTAAAAAAGTGCTGTGCTTGGAAGAGATCAATAACTAAATGTGCACCAAGATAAAAGATGTGTGTGTGTGTGTCTGTGTGTGCGTGTGTTTTTTTTTTTTTTTTTTGTGGGGGGGGGGGGGGGGGGGGATAGGGTTTTTTATTTATTTATTCATTTTTCTTTGCCTTTTTTAGTTTCTTTTTGCTTTGTTTATATAATAAAAAAATGTAATAAAATTATTTGTGAAAAGAAAAACAGAGGTTTAATTGTGTTTTCACTAAGCAAATTCAGTGTTTTATATTTGTCCCAACCTTAATTTTAAATTATTTAGTTACCATGAATTGTACATGGAAATGTATTTTATGGTTAGGTTCAATATCTACAGTGATTTAATTTAATTACAAATATTGTTTTTCAGACTGAGTGGCTGTAACCTCTCAGAAAAAAGCTGTGAAGCTCTGTCTTCAGTTCTTAACTCCCAGTCCTCTAGTCTGAGAGAACTGGACCTGAGTAACAATGACCTGCAAGATTCAGGGGTGAAGCTTCTGTCTGCAGCAATTGAAAGTCCATATTGTACAGTGGAAAGCCTCAGGTAAGGATTCAGACTTTTTCTACTAATTTAATTTTTTTTATTATTGCATACACAGCTAACCCTTATAGAATTGTCAACTGACTTTTTAATTTACATTTTAGTGTATTATCAGACCGATTTATTAGATTTATACACTTTCTGTCTGCTTTTGAAGTACCTTGCATTTGTTGTAGGTGTTTTGTTATTGTTGTTGTTTTAAACACTTTGTTCTTTAATTGTGTGCCATATTGAAATCTATTTGCCATAATAGTGGCACTGTACAAAATATTAAAAAACAGAATGCAATAATTTGAAAATATTTTAAACCCATACTTTATTCATAATAGAATGTAGAAACATTTTAATCTGATATGAAAAATATTTGTACATTTTGAATTTCATGGCAGTAGCACATTTCAAAAATGTTGGAACACTGGTAACTAAAAAAGAAACAGCTACAGGAACAATGTGCAGCTAATTTGGTTAATTGGCATATGATCTATTGTACATAATGTCAAAAGATTCCAAGAATCTCGAAAAATCTGTGTATAAAGGACAACACCAAAAATCAATATTGGATGCCTATGATCTTTGGGCCCCCAGGCAGAACTACAGTTAAAAACTGGCATGTTTTGTCATTGAATTCATTGCATAGGCTCAGGAACACTTCCACAAATCATTTTCTGTGAACACAGTTCACTGTGACTTCTGCAAATGCAGCTTAAATCTCTATCATGCAAAGAAGAAACCATATTGTCTTTGAGTAAAAGTTCATTTAAAATGGATTGAGAGAAAGTGCTCCTCTGTGAATCGCCACTTTGCCCCAGTGATCCCAGGAGGTATGTTGTCCCCCCGTAAGGTCTCCAATGGCAAATTGGTCCTGGGTGAGGGGCCAAAGAAAGAGCCATTCGAAAGCCCCCTATGGAAGAATCATCAAGGGAAATGTTTACCCTGCCCAGGATAGTGTTACCGAGGCCCCACCTTGGAGCCAGGCCTGGGGAGGAAGCTCTAGGGAGAGCGTCTGGTGCCAAGCTGGACACAACCTGAAGAGGAGACATGGGCCCACCCTTCTGTAGGCCTACCACCCACAGGAGGCATTGCAGGGGTTGAGTCCCATATGGAGTTTCTTTGAGTACAATAGCACAGATGGAAGCAAGTGTCTTGTTGTGGATAATGAAAGCCTGTGCAGAGCGTTCGTCAGTACCAACATCAAAGTCCACCCGAGAAGCGCACAAGGTAGCTACGGAAACCGCTCTGATCCTACGAGGTAACCTGATGTGGACCTCTGGAGACTCCTGGTCGGGTCCACGCAGCCCACAACGTTGTGATTAACCTGTTCATTCCTTGTGCGTTTCTGGCTACTTTTCGCTGGCTACTTTATTGGTCAGGGAATAACAATCAGAAATAAAAATCAAAGCATCAATAAAAGGACTCACAAATGTCAGAAAATTCCTGGAGGGAGACTGCTGAAACTATTGGAATGGACATGAGGGAATGAAGAAAGTAGAAAAACAGGGACAAATACATTTGCAGCCAAAAAACTGAGCACAAAGAGTGAGGTCCAAAAAAAGTCTCAGCCACATATAAAACACCAGCAAGTATAATTAGTGAACATCTAACTAAGCTAGCCCCCAAACAGAAGCAGCTTCAGGTGGTGGATAACCTCAGGATGCAGCTGAATTTGAGCTTTGACTCTTTCATAATTTATTTTTGTCAAACACCACATATAGGTGTTGTTAATCTACTGCACTGACACTGAACTTTATTGTAGAGTTTGAGTTTTGGAGTATTTTCTTTATGATTCTCCCTGTTGATGTTCATGTGTGACCTTAATATTACACACATTTAGCACCTAATACAGCTGTCTTGTGAACAGTTGGTTGATGAATACAAGTTTGTAACGGTATGTTTTATCAAGTTGTTATTACACGATAGCCACTCTTGCAGCATGAGTCTTGTACCTGATAAAGTATGAAACTACTAAAACTAATACTAAGACAAAATCTAAGCTAAAATTAAGCATTAAACTAAAAATAAAAGCTAAAAACAAAGAATAATTACTCTGGAAACTAACTAAAAAATAAACTAAAACTAACTGAGTTAGAGAACAAAAAGTAAAAACAAACTAAAACTAAACTATAATGTAAAATCCAAAACTACTATTATAACCCTGTTAGAGAGATACCGGCTAGATATAGTTAGGTTCATATGGCCTAGGCTCTGGAACCAGTCTCTTGGAGAGAGCTGGACTCTGTTCCAGTTTGAAGTTGCCCTCGGTGGGAAGTGGCGAGGTGAGGTGGGTATTCTTGTATCCCCTCAGCTTGCTGTCTGTACATTGGAGATCATCAGTAGATGAGAGGGTTGCTTCTCTGCGCCTTCGGGCCTTGGAACGGCTTCTGGCTGTTGTTTGCGCTTATGCACCACATGACAGTCTAGAGGAACCCACCCTTCTTGGAGTAACTGGGTGCTCCATCCAGTGACTCCATTGTTCTGCTGGGAGACTTCAACACTCATGTGGCAATGACAGTGAGACCTGCAGGTGTCATGATGCGCTGTGTGGCGAGAGCAGGTTGACCCCAAAACGCAGGACTCACGAGCGGGCTTAATTCAAGGGTGTTTTATTAAAGCAGGAACTGAACAAAGCAAGAACAAAAACTGGGCTGGACAGGAGCCAGAACTAGCACACAGGAACCAGGGGGGAACACTAGGGATGGCACGCTCGACAGACGCTTCGACACTGTGTCGAGCTTCCGAAGCGCAGGTGTTTCAAAACACTGCTTCGAAACCTGGTTCAAAACAGCCACATCACGTGACCGTGGCATAGCGAGGCTTTGGTACATTTCACCGAAGCTCGGATAGGTGGCGTACCTGCTGACACTCCCAGAAAGCATCAGAGTCAACCATAACGCATTGAAACTTCGAGGGGTTTTGTGAGAGGCAAGAGGTTTTGAGAGAGGAGAAAGATTTTGACATTAGTGATGGCAAAACGAGGCTTTCTGAAGCTCTGGACCTTTTTGAACCATTGTGTTAGAAATTGGTTCATTCAGTCCTCTTGGTGACATCTGTTGGCCACAATAACTGTTTCACAGCCAAATGCAGCCCTGCAGATGTGACGCACCATTCATGTGTATAATACTTGGATTGTTGGGACAGTTCCGTAAATGACCTGCAATCAAACTGTGTTTTATGTATTTGTTCTCTGTAGCCCATACTTAAAAATTATCTGCCTGAGTAATTCCATCTATGAAATGATATAAATACATTTGGAAAATGGGTTGGTTTGTCACTGATTCTAGATTACAGGGAAATGTTCAATAATGGGACAGTAGGTGAGATTGATCTGTTTTCCCCTATTGTTCTTGGTGTGCAGGAAATGTATACTTATGCACATCTGATTTTTTTTTTTAATCCAGAATAATTATTCCACAGTAGAAGGGCATAAATGGTTTATATTTTTATGGACAGTTTTTTGAGAACATCCTTTCACATGAACAGAAGCAGCTGGTGTCACCAGGAAGTAAGGAAGGAGACAGAAAGGCACCTCTTGGTGACACTATGACCACTCAACAGGTGTGTTATCACTGCGTCTTCAGCCAGTGACGTTGTCCAAGCTCACCTGTTTGCTTTTCGACTCGTTGAACGTCGCTGGACGCTAATCGCACAT